>CAMOHE010050140.1:2811-52645 GCA_946598075.1 Artocarpus hirsutus
CCCCCCCCCCCCCCCCCCACAACAAAAAACACAAAAAAGAAAATAAAAAATAAAAAAAAACCGTTCCCATGCGATTGTAATATCTGTAGAGGCTTGAAGAAGCTTTATAGCTAAATGGGCTTAGGCAGGTCACTTGACATAATTGAGTCTTTACGGCCCTTCTTCTCTTCCTCCTCTTCTCCTCCTCCTCCTTTTTTTTTTTTTTTTTTTTAAGGAATAGCCATCATAAAATGTACGGTTAGGGTATGGGCTGATGGGATGTCTAAATAAGGACATTATTTAAACTAACTATTTACTAAGCACACAAACCGAGACGCACATTATTATTTTAAAAAATAATAATAAGATTTAAAGATCAAACATGTAACATTCAACTGAGCATGCTCCTAATCAAGTTGACATACAAATTGCTCTAAAAAATAAGAACACAGTTATCTCTAGATTCTATTAGCGCACACTCAAATATCATTGGATAAAATATATTATAACCAATTTAAATATGCTTAAATATATATATATATATATTCAAATGAACGAGGGCAGAGGTAAGCATCAAGAAAATTTAAAACCTTTCAACTAGGTTGGTACCTTCTAAAGATTCTATCTTAATCTAAAACCTCAACCAAAATTTATTAAAAAGAAAGTAAAAAGGACAATTCCAGTTAGTAGACAATGAAGAACAATCCAAAGACTTATGCAAGCCAGAAACTGGTATCAAAAAGCCAAGCCGTGACTTTTTCTTTGAAAGCCACCTCCGAAGATAGGCCTCGTTAAAAACTTTACTAGTAAAACTCCAATAGAGAAAACCTAGCAAGGAAAAAAAAGTGCCTGTGCTTGGAACATTTATAAAGTTTAGAAAGCATCAGTCCACAAATCTAAAATTGACAAGGATGACATGTCCCTATTAAGCAATGGACCGAAGAACTCAAGAATATTGAACTACATCTAAGTTTGATGATGACTAAGAGCATATCCAGCAAGTCAATCTACCATTTTATTCCTTCACGAAAGATGTAAGAATCTTGAAAATGGATATATTTCAAGTAAAGAAGGGCGTTCTACCATTTTGATCTAATCCTCTATGGGACATCCAAACTTTTTTTTGAAGAGCTGTACCGCATTGGTCGAGTCAATCCACGAATAATTCCAGCCATATCATTTAGCATAGTGAACCGCGTGAATAATTCCAAATAATACAGCTTCAAATACTTGTAGAACATCGAAAAAATTGAAAAACAACCCTTGTAAGCAAATCATAATAATAATAATTCATAACAAAAATAAAAATGTTAAATGCAAAAAGCCTATTATTAACTAAATGCAAATATGAGATAGTTGGCCATTACAAAAGGAATCAACAACTAGCAAGAATTATAGTTACATTGAGGATTATAGTATAATTGGTCCCATTTGGTAGTGTTTTCATTTCGGTTTTTGTTTTTGGAAAAAAATGAAAATGAAAACATTTTAAAAAATTTGCCAAGATTGTTTTTGAAATTGTGTTTGGTTGCATAAGGTAATGTGCTTTTTAGAAGAAAATATTTATTAATAAAAAAAATCAATGCAAATATAAGTAAATTTAAGTCTAAAATACTAATTAATGTTAATTAATGATATTAATTATAACTTAAAAATTGCTAAAAAATTTTCAAACAAAAAAATCTTTGCTCGAATGGGAGAGCTTGGAGTCTTCAAAGGAGAGAGCTGCATTGGTTGTTAGGGTGGAGGATCTTAGATTCGGTGGGATGGTGGTGGGTGGGTGACGATGCACAAAGATCTACTGGGCTTTGAGTTGCTAGGCTCCAGTTGGGTTGGTTGCCAGGTTCGCCAGCAAGGATGGGGTCACTGGGCTGTGTTTCACCAACAAGGGCTAGTGCATCTCAAATAGCAATGGGTTTGTTAGCAAAGGCTGAGGTCCTAGAGGGGTAAGGAGATTGTGGGAGCTTGAGGTAGCTTTGACGGCAGCATTGGGTGTGGGTTGGGTTCGCCAGTCTTAGGTGGAGTCAGGCCGTTGGGTTAGGTTTGCCACTAACGGATGAGGGCTCTAAGATGGCGCCAAGTTTTCCAATGAGGGCTAGTTCACGGGAGAGGAAGGAGATCATAAGAAGGAGTGAGAGAGTAGGTGAGAAAATATGAAAATAAGTATTTTTTTCCAAATTTAAAGGTTTTTTGTATATGTTTTTAAAATTGTTTTTGAAATGTTTTGAACCAAAATTTTAATAAAACATATTTCTTAAACTATTTTCATTTTTGGTGTTTTTGAAAATGAGAAAAAAGTTCTCAAAAACAATACCAAACACCTGCATATACATTTGATGGATCACAAATGTCCAAATGTATTAGCTCAAGTGGTTCCTTGGCCCTTTCACCTTTTGCAGAAAAAATCCTTTTAATCATTTTACCTTCAAGACAAGATTTACAAACTAATAGAAAACTAACTTATAGTTCTCTTAAAGGACCGTCCTTTACCAGTCTATTCATTCTGTCAAGGTTAACATGACCTAATCTAAGGTGCCATAGGTATGTTTCATTGTTAGAAGAAACATTTTGCTTCTTGGGTTTTGGTTGTTCAACTTTGAATATTTCGGTATTGAGTATTGATTTTTCGTTGGGCCTCGAAGTGTAAAGCCTATTTTCCAAATGTGCAGAACAAATATCGAAACCATTTATAGAAATATTAGCATAATTACCATTAAAAGAAATATTAAACATTTGTTCGAACAACTTAAAAAAAATCAAATTTCTATGTAAACTAGGAATGTAATACATATTATCCAACATTAAAAACTTATTTCTAAAATAAAGTTTAACAACTTCTACTGCTCTTGCCGAAACAACCGCTCTTGTTTCCACTCTCATAGTTTGTTCCCCGTTGGCAAGATCTCTTAAAGAACTAAACATCTGCAAAGAAGAACAAACATAGTTAGTTGCCCTTGAATCAACTATCTAAGGTGAAGTATCATCTTCAACTAAACAAGCCACTAAAATGAGTAAATCTAATTTACCGTTGTTTTACTTTTCTTTAAACTCCTGAAGATTCTTCTTGTAGTTTCTCTTCTAGTACCCAACTATACCACAATGAAAACATTTTCCTTTAGGCTTCTTTTTCTTTGAGCTCTTTTTGTTGTTGTTGCTCTTGTTCCTCTTAAGTTGTCCTTTATTCTTAGACTGGCCACTTCCTTTAGTTCTCTTCTACCTCTTCCCGTTCTTTCGAGTAGATAAGGAAGGTTGAGCTTCTACAATATTTTCCTCACCTTCCTTTGTCTTTTCTTTCGAAATAGACTCAAAGGTTTGTAGCTCATTAAGCAACTTAGTCATGTTATATTTTATCTTATTCATGAAATAGTTGCTCTTGAACTAATGGAATATAGGAGAGAGGGTTTCTAAAATCATCCCTACTTGAGTGGCTTTATCTATCACCGTCCCATTTACCTCGGCCTCATGTAGATAGTTAACCACATAGAGAGCATGTTCTTTAACTGAGACCCCTACCTTTATTTTGGCATTCATCATAGCCTTAACAGCTTCATAGCGTGCCTTTTCAAAATGTTTACCAAACATGTCTTGCAGAGACTGCATTATCTCTCATAAGCAGTCTCCATGCTTTCATGCTTCATCCTAAGCACATCAGACATGCTAGCCAAAAAGAAGCAGAGGGCCTTATTGTTTGCCTCGATCCAACGATCATATGCTTCTCGTACATTACAAGAGGCATTGGCAGCAGACTGTGTGTAGCACTCGAGCATTTTTAATACATTAAAAATGCAATAAGTTAAGGATTATATAAGACAAAAATACAGTTTCAGGGGAAAAATATTGTATAATAATATAAGAAATTATACAGTATTAAAATAATACAGTGTGAGGAAGTACACTGATAAAGTTATGTAGTATAAAAATTACACTGCAAAAGTAATACAATGTAAGAATTTGACTATTTAAGGATAAGCAGTATAAAAATTAAACTGTTTAAGTTAAAGTGGTATGGAAATAATATTGTTTGAAGAATATAGATGAATAAGAAATTCTGTATGAAAGTATAAGAAAAATACTATCAATATAAATTTAGATTGTACAAAGTTAAATAATATTGAAATTTTATTATGTGATAAATGAAAATAAGTATGAGAGGTTGCAGAGCCTCATGAATTGTATGAAAAAGAATTCTAGCAGTATAGGAAAAATACTGTCAGTATAAACTTAGACTGCGTAAAAGGTTTAGTAGACACCCAATGGATTTTGATTGGGCCACCACATCATGAAATGTGGCCTAATCACATTTGGCCACTCAAAGTAACCTAATTGATTACCAAGATGATTCATCACCTTTTTATTTAAAAAACAAAAGAAAAGAAAAAAAAAGAAAAAAAGGATGAAAAGGTTAATCAATTCATATAATGGTCTCCAACATGCAAGAAAAAAGAAGAAAGAAAGAAGAGGGAGAAACTTGAAAAGGAAAGAAAGAAAGAAAGGAAGGAAGGAAGGAAGAAAGAAAAGAAAAATGCTCCATTTTTCTCCCCATTTCTCTGTACCAAAACCAACCACCCCATGATTATTCTCTCTATAATTTTGCAAGCACAAATCTCCAAAATCATGTTTTGAAGCAAAGTCAAGGGTATGGAAGGAGATTTAAGAGTTTCAAGGTAAAATCCAAGTTTTACAAACTTATTATGCTTAAGGGTTTTTATTCATGATTTGGTTGAGATTTTTATGGGGATTGCTATGAATGTTGTCAAGGGTGTTGAGAAGGTTTTCAAGCATTTCAAAGGAGGATCAAAAGGTTTGGAGAAGTTTAGGTAAAATTCTAAACTTCATGGTTGAAAAAGTTAATGTTTTTTAATGCATATTATATGTTTAATAAAATGTTTTGGACTATGGCATGTAAGATGAATGTTAAGGTATGGTTGTTTCATGTTATATGTTAATGGTGATGATGATGGAAAGAAGAAAGTAATGGTTTTGGTGAAATTTCAAAAGGGACTAAATTGCAAAGAAAAGTAGATTCTCGACAGATTTGAAAATCAGCCAAAAAGTCCCCCTAAACGTTGAAATTTCAAAAAAAGTTACAACATGAAAGTTATAGAACTCATCGAAACTATTGGGAATACATGGACAGTTTTCCAAAATTCTACTCCGTTGATAAGTTATGAACTTTACAAAATGTGTTAAAATTAGAAAAAAAAATCTTTAAGGGACAAAAACATCCTTTTACAAGAGGAATTAGGGTAAGGTACTTTAAGAAAATTTAATCCTCTTGAAAAATGAGGACTAATGGTTTAAAAAGATTATTTTTGGTTCTGGGAGCAAAAATGTAAATATTTTTGTATATCGGGCCAAAGCCGTAAAATCGCATGAAAACCAGGTTTTTCACCAAAAATGTAGAATTCTTACACTATTGTAGGTAGTGAGTAATTAAGGATGCTAAGTTTAAAAGGATTCAAACTTTAGTCAAAGAAAAGAATGAAAGAAAAACATTAGGGACAAAATGGTCATTTATGAAAAAATGTCAAAACGAACCCGAAATGCCCAATGTTGGGAAACGCTCCTTAGCGGGAATTTTTTTGATATATGTACTTAGTGAAATATTAAAGTTAAGCAATGGGTTTTATAGAGTTACGAAGTTGACGAAAAACCCATTAGCGGTAAAATCGTTATTTTTAAGAAAACGACTAAAACGGAGTCAAACACTCCAATTTAGCATAACATTCTTAGACGAAAAATATTCCGTAATATATTAAGTAATGAAACTACCAGTGATACGGGAAGTTTAACTAAGGGACGCTTAAGAATAAAGGTAACCCGGTAGGTTACAAAGTCAAGTAAACAAGGAGGTAACTTGGTGGATTATAAAGTTAAGTAAAAGGTATGGTAACTTGGTGGGTAACAAAGTTAAAAGCAATGGGGTACAAAGTAAAGGGAAGGTAAACCAATAGGGTATCAAGTTAAGTTAAAAGGAAAGAATGTTTAATGTTTACGTTGTATTATTAAGTTAATTAATGAGTCAGTTGTTGTTTGATCAGGATACACAGGCCGACTAATGAAAGGAAAAGGAATGAGACAAGAATAGAATAGGGCATGTTAGAGCTATAGACAGGTAAGTTCAAACCTCACCTATAGTATGAAGTAAATGATTTTTAAATATTTATGTATACATTTATAAATGACTTTGCAATTATTATACAAGTTTCTTTTAAAGTATGTTTGCATTTATTATGCAAAAAGTTTTAAAAATTCAAAGCAAGATTTGCAATAAATTTGCAACTATTATGTTTAAAGTCTATTTGCATATTGATATGCATAATGTTTTTAAAAGTTCAAGTTATGATTTTTAAAATATTTAAAGTATGTTTTGCATTTTGAGAATGCATAATGTTATATAGTTTAAGTTATAAGTTTTATGATGCGTTTGTTATGCAATAAGTTTCATAATACAAGTTATGATTTGTAAAATATGTTTACGTTTTATGTTGCATTTGTTATTTAATAAGTTGCATTTGTCATACAATAAGTTTCAGAGTATAAGTTATGATTTGCAAAATGTGTTTGCGTTTTATGTTGCATTTGTTATGCAATAAGTTGAATTTGTTATGCAATAGGTTTTAGAGTATAAGATATGATTTGTAAAGGTGTTTGCAAATAGTGTGCTTGTATTTGTTATGGTCATTAACGTTAAAAAGAAGGTAAAGCATAGATGATAAAAAAAAAGTGTCGTACCAACCTTCTTGTTGTGAGGTACTGAAAATAAAATTAAAGTTTAACCTCCTAGATGTGAAGTACATGACCTCAATGTTCGATGGTCTCAAGTCTTCCACAAAGGAAGCATCATGTTCATGATTTCATAATTAATGATGTTGGTATGAGCACAAAAGTAAGATAATGAAAGTTAAGGAATAAGGATAGGAAGATAAGGAAAGTTAAGGAACAAAGGTAGAAAGTTAAAATAATAAAAAAATGTTCATAAAATGCTCATAATTGAAGTTTATAATTAAGCATAATTGGAATCATGTATTATGAATTTGCTTGTATTCCTTATTATAAAGTATTTACATTAAATGCTTATAAAAAATATTCTGAGGAATGTTTTATGTTAAGTGTTTATGAAAACATTTTCATGGTTACAAGAAAAGGTTTATAAATGACATTTTATGAAAAGCATTCTAAGGATTGTTGCACGTTACATGTTTTATGAAAAGTGTTTATGCAAAACGTATCAGAATGTTTTATGAAAAATGTTTATGAAAAACGTTTTTAGAAATGCTTATGAAACAAGTTTATGAAAAATGCTTTAAGAGAAAAGTTTTTATGAGAAAAGATTTTTTAAAGCATGTTTAAATGATTTGTAAGATTTTGTTTGAACTTACTAAGCAAAAGCTCATTAAAAGTTTCTTTATGTTGTTGGTAGTTTTATGGGTAACCAGTAGGATCCGTTTGAAGAGTTGGATGCTACGGAGGATAGATGCGAGGATTTAGATATGGAGACCACCATAGTTTGCCTCCGCTACACAAAGAAAAGGTTTTCCACTATTTGATTTAATGTTCTCAAAGTTTTAAGAAAAGCAAACTTTGAAGAAATGTTTTCAAAGTTTTAAGATATATTTCACGAAATGTTTTATGTAATTATAAAGTTAAGTTTTAAACTATGGATCAATTTACATTTCTTATTAAGTTTTAAGAAACAATTTAAAATGGTTTTAAAGTCAAGTGTTGAGCGATGTCTCAACTTAGATTGCAACAGAGGTCACAACAGCTTTTAAGAACATTTTGAAGAATGTTAAAGGAAGAAAAAAAATTTCCAGTAATTTCTTACTAAGTATGTAAGATTAATGTTTAAGCAATAATGTTTAAGAAAGTTAAGTGATTGCCTAGAAAGGCAGGTCGTCAAACGTTGAAGGGCATTCCTTCGTCAGGACAAACTTGTAATTCTTACAAATTAGTACAATATTCATGTTACTCTTCCATTTGACAAACTTATTACCAGTTAATTTTTCATTTGAGAGAATAACGACGATTTAATTAAACATTGTTCTTGTAATAAATAAATAAATAATGATATAAATTAAATGGTTGCATAAACATCAAAATATATGTTTTAGAATAGTAAAAATGATGCATGATGCATACGAAAAAACGCATAAAAATTTTTACTAATTTCACGATTATTCAATTTTAATAAATAAAGTGCCGCAGTAGGGTAGGATTCTCAATTAATAAATATATTCAAAATATCTCATATTGTCTATATTTACTAATAACTGTTTATTTTTTATCAAGATACAATTAACAAATTAATTATATCTTTATGAGTGTAAACTACAATTTCAAATTTTAACAACTTAACTCAAAATTGCTGCCGTAAGGTAGGTCAATTTTGAAATACATTATAAAATCCTATCTCTTGAAAGCTAACCTTGGTATTGATTTAAATAGGCATCCTTCGTAAAGAGGACGAAATCAAAGCGTCGTGAGGTGCTACCTAAATCTCATGATGTTGTGCTAATAGTGGATACTACAAGTTATATTATGATATTACCTTCTCCCACTCATTATTTTAAAATTATGTGTTTTGTCTTTTAAAACATCCTATGTCTACAATTCTAGTAAATAAAAATAATTTTTAATTACTGGGTATTATTTTGTATTAATAAAATCCCATCTTATTTACACTTAAATAAATTACCAAATTTTTTAAAAATCTAAATTTATTATGAATTGTCTAAGCTACCTAACATAAAACAATTTAAAATTAGATAACTTAGAATTAATATGAATTTTACTAAGTTTTAACTATTAAAACTAAAATCACATTATTTGGTTGATTAATAAAATAAATTAAAATTCTATAAAACCAACCCAATTAATTTTAATCTCATTAAATTAATTCTTACACATATTAAATCATTTTATAAACAACTTTATAAAAAACGTAATAATATGCAAGTATATGTATGTCATGTTGTAATAACTATATGCATGTACTTTCTTAGATGACATATTATAATGTATGAGCATGTTATCACAAACATCACATAAATTATAGCATGAAAATGAATAATAAATTTTTGACCAGGTACTTTTGGATAATTAAATTACAGCCCATAAAAAATAAGATAAAATAAAATTACAAAGGTCTTCATGTAATTACATAATTCCCAGCTCCATTGAAGTACATTTTACGAGGAGGTTTACTACGCGAATCTGCCGGGTTACCTTTTAAAAACCGGTGGCTTGCATTTTAAATTTGATAGGCCCAAGTTCATAACTAACCTAGCAATCTGTTGGATTACTGAAGGTAACCAAATGGACTTCATCTTCTTCTCCAAAAATTTTTTCTTGTGCAGGAACACTGTTTCCTTTATTTTTCAAAAATGAGAACGATGGCTGTTGTGAATATTTTGTTGCCTTGTTGGAGCTCGACGGTGACTGGCGAACAAAGAGCCTTCCGTGCCGGAGATCCAAATGCACGGCGCTTGACCGTGCTCATTGACGTAGCTGCAGCAACCGAGGACTTTCTCCGCCGCTGTTTCTGCTGGCTGTGGCCATGGCCAGCAGTAAAGTCCGACGCTACTTCGCTCACGGCAGAGCTGAGTAACTCATTCGCAGCCCACCTTTCACTGCAGAATAGCAACGATCGAGTGAAGCTTTGTTGCCGTTGGATTGTTGCTATTCGTTGGCCCACGGAAGAAGGCCGCAGCACTCAAGGCCGAGCCGTGAGGCTCAAGGCCAAGCGCTATCGAGCCGCGCGATGGCTCACGGCCGAGTTCCAATGGAGCTCAAGGCTGAGCTGTTATCTTAGACCAATTGGAGAAGGTGCAGCTTCTGCTTCGTATGTGCATGGCAATGGAAAGAAAGAAAAAACAAAAAATTGAATGTGTCTTTGCTGTTCAACAACTGCAATTGTAGTTTTTTTAATGCCTTTTCACATGCACAGTTTGTTAGATTAAATGCCTTTTAAAAGGTTGCACTTGAAGTGCACGAGAGCTGCACTTAAAAGTGCACTTGAAGTGCAAACATGATTTTTTTTTTTTTTAGGCTCCACGTGGGTTGCACAAAAGTGCATTAATAGAGTGTTTCACTAGTAGCGAAAATTATTAATGGTAATTATTTTTATTGTATTATATAAAATTATTAATGAGAATTATTTTTATTGTATTATGTAAAAATTTTATATTATAATAATTTTTTTATTATAATATATGAGAGTTTTATACCGTTTATAATTAAATTTATGATATAAATTAACTTTAATTAAACACCCTTTAAATGTAGAGTTCAACTTTTTTGACACTTTTTTTTTAATTATTTTAAAGGCTTCACGAGGGTTGCACAAAAGTGCATTAAATGTAAAGTTCAACTTTTGAAACTTTTTTTTAATTTTATTTTACAGGCTTCACGTGGGTTGCACGAAAGTGCATTAAATGTAAAGTTTAACTTTCGAAACTTTTATTATTATTATTATATGACCATTTACGTGAGTGCATCTTATGTACATTAATGTATCATTAATGAAGGCATACGAAGGAACTGGGATAGAAACAAGAGAGAAAAATAATAATAACAGTGAACTTGAAAAGAAGAAGGAACTTGAACAGTATGAACCTCAGAACTTTGCATATTTACGGGGTAATAGTGAATTTAAGTTGAAAGCGGTTCATTTACGGACTTCCAAATGCAATGGACTAGTCTTTTTTATTTTTTGTTTTTTATTTTTTTTTGCAGAGGAAACTACTCTTGGTTTATATAGATAGCTATTCATTTAATTTTGTTGAGTTTAAGTATTTTTTTTAATCAGGCTTTACAAAAACTTTTTGATGAGGTCCTTGGCATGGGAATGGTCCAGCACTTATTGTAACCAACGCGTCTTCCACTTATTTAAGGAAGAACTATTTAAAAAAATAAATAAATAATAAATAAAAAGAGAGAGAAATATCTCAACTGTACCATGCATCCCTCACATTTCAATGCCTATCAATTACGTTATGTCTTGTAGTTTATCTGAAAAGTCTAATCAAAGCGGAGCCTGCGAAATTATTAAAAATATCGCAGCTGTCATTTGTTATCTCTTTAACCTTCTTATCTTTTTTTTTTTTTTCTAATTTAAAGAGGAGGATGCAAACCTTTTATTTTTTTAAAAGAGTCGGGTCTAGATTTAATCTCAAATTATACTAACAATTACATAATTTATTCTATTTGATTTCACCCTCTTGAATTTACCTTTTGGGATGAGCTAATATAGATAAAGTCTTCGGACTGACAAATATACATTACAGCATTTGTAATATTTTCTTACAGATACATAAGTTTTTAGTAAGTTAGATGTAACATTGCAATAGGCTATATTTTATTAAGTATTACTCTTAAAAAAAATTGCATATTACATGAACATACACAATATGATATAATGTTAAAAAAAATTATCACAACGAGTACAAGCACAAAACTTAAGATATTATATATATATAAATAAGCAAAGTTTCAAATCTATACCCTGATCAATCTGACATTTTAATATTTTTTATTCACCAATGTAATATTGGCCATACATTTGCGTAACACTTAATTTGCTTTAGTGTTGTTTAAGTGTTGCTAGTGAGGCACCCAAGCTACGTATTTGTAACATTTTTCATAAATTAATTTATGTTCATATAGGTCTCAACTTGCTTAAGTGTAACTTCTTAATTAATGATACATCCATTGGACTATATCTTACAATTATTAAATACTAATACAAATTTAGTGTTATGTAAATGCATGAACGATGTCATATTGACAAACAAAAAATATTATAACCTACATACTAATTCGGATGTCTAACGAAAGACAAATTCATATATATATACACACACGTATTCGACAAGTACTCATATTCTAAATTTATTATATAGATATGCATTATATTATATAGATATGCGATACTTATGTAAATACAAATATATTAGTAGTATAGTAATGTGTCGCATGTATAACCCTTGTCTAGCTATTGGTAATTTCTAGCAGGCCTTCGTAACCAAATAAATACATAAAACAAAATAACAGTCTACATGAAAGAAACCAAAAAGAAAAAGAATAAAGAAAAAAGTCATATTAAACTTCGTGGACATTCCTACACCTAAGGGTTATAATCCTAAATATAGGTGATGGAAAAATATGCATTTTATGCAGAAAATTAGGGAAGATAATTTCAGCATGCACGAACGCATTAGCCCATACGAGATAAAGCATCAATATGCAAACGAAATCATATCAATCGCGCTGAAGATAATAAGTTAATAACAGCTTTCTTTTCATATATTTTGGCAATATGTTTTGACCATGCTAAGCGATTAATAAACGTGCATAAAAAAATATATCTAACTTCCATAAAGATCTAAAAAAATATATGTATCTCCAATCACCTCCTCAACTTCTTTATAAAGGGCGAGTTGCATGAACGGCAATGCACCCATCAGCACTTGCATATACATCATCATACATCTAACATGCACCCAGTAATCTTACAACATTTTCAAACTTTCCCTAAAGTTCAACACTAAAATATTCTCGAATATGTCCACCAACGGAACAGCCACCCCCAACAAAGCCACAGCCACCACCAACAAAGCCAATGAGCCGACTTGGGAAGAACTCCTTGGCAGCAAGAATTGGGAGGGCCTTCTAGAGCCCGAGCTGAACGTGAATCTCCGGGAGTTCATCCTCCGCAGCGGCAACTTCTGCGAGGCCACTTATGACGCCTTCAACTCCAACACCATCTCCCCCAACTGCGGAAACACTCGCTTCGGCAAGGAATCCTTCTTCCGCGACGTCGTCCTCCAAAACGCCTCCAATTACCAAGTCGTCGCCTTCATCTACGCCACCTCCGGTCTCGGAGACACCGAGAAGAGCCTCTTCATCCACGCCGGAAACACAGTCCGGGAGCCGTGGGACCGCCAGTCGAACTGGATGGGCTACGTGGCCATCACCACTGACAAGGTCAGCCGAGCCATTGGCCGCCGTGAGGTCTACGTGGTGTGGCGGGGGACCATCACCGCTTCAGAATGGACTAGCAACATCTTCGGCGCAGTCCCTGTGCCCGTCACGCCTCTGCTTGCTCCGAAGTTGACTGAGAGCAATAATCTCACGTGGTGGTTTCCGGGGAGAGCAGAGCCCAAAGTCCACGGTGGCTGGCTATCGATATACACCTCGGCGAACGTGGACTCTGTCTACGTGAAGGCCAGCGCGAGGGAGCAAATCCATAATGCCATTCAAGAGATAAAAAAGAAGTACAAAGACGAGAAGCTTAGCGTGATTGTGACAGGACACAGTCTTGGAGGAGCCATGGCGACTCTGACCGCTTTCGACATTGCTGAAAACAAGGTCGCCGGCGGCGAAGACGTCCGCGTCTCGGCCTTCGTCTTCGGATGTCCGCAAGTCGGGAACGAGGAGTTCATGGGTTTGGTGGACGCACACTCGAATCTCAAGATTTGCCATGTCCATAACATCAGGGACAAAGTTCCCGACACGCCTGACGGGATAGCTCGTGTTTACATCCCCATACAGACGGCTGATCTTGAGATTGACACGAACAAGTCCCCGTACCTGAAGTCGAAAACTCCGGCCGACTGGGTAGGAGATTGGCACAACCTGGAGGCGAATTTGCACGTGGTGGCGTGGTGGAATGGGCCGGACAAGAAGTTTGACAAGGATCCCAAGGTGAAGAGGAGCTTGGCTTTGGTGAACAAGTCGTGCAGGTTTCTCATTGATGAGCTCAAGGTTCCGGCGTTCTGGTGGGTTGAGAAGAACAAAGGGATGGAGTACGACGAGGGCACCGGAGAGTGGGTTTTGGACCCACCACCCTCTGCCGAGCAGATGCTGAAACTCGCCCTATAAATTAAAACACTGCCGCCCTATATGTGTTTGTGTAATGTTTGCCCGTCATATTCTGCCTTGCTATTATTAACTTCGGTAGGTTACAATATTACCATTAAATTAAATAATAAAATGATCATGCATGTTGCATATATGTATGTGGAGATCTGTGAGTTTGTGTAATAATTATTGCTTGATCATATTATCAAATAAAGAGACTTAAGAGTGAACATACTCTTCAAGTCTTACCTTGTATCTTGTGCAACATATATGTTTCGTTTTTCAATAATAGGTTCCTTCCTTGTGTGCAATTGTTGTATGAGTTCTTGTACTGGTTTGTGATAGATTCAACCACAACTCAAACTTTTTTATTATATTTTTTTCTCACAGAAATTAGATTTCCGCTCTTCATTATTGAAAATCAAAGAACGTTTCGGCATATCGAGGACAGATTTTTCAACAGTCTTCCGTTTGGTACAAGTTGATTTTCAGCTGAACTAATTACTTCGTTGGCATATGGATGAACCAATTATCTTCGTTTCTTTATAATAAGGGGATGTCGTTTTAGTTGGGTTAAGAGAAAGATGAGAAAAAAGAAGGTGAATTTAAGAGGTGTGGGATTTTCATGTAAGCTTCTTCTTTGTTATATATAGTGAAATAACTGCAACAAGCTTGAAAATTAACGCAGTTCGCATATTACGTGTTCCTGTTTTTTGTTACGTTTTATTTGAAACATTATTGCCCTCAGTTGTTAAGAAAAAAATTAAGGTGACTGGTTCTTAAAATATTTGGAGATTTAAGAGTTAAAAGGAAAAACACAGATAGTTTGAGAGGTGTGAAATTTTATTTTAAAACTGTAGCATGACATGTAATTTTCTCAAAAGAAAATAGAGAAAAAAATAAGTAGATAATAGTTCTGGTGAGCACCATTAATTTTAAAATTTTCAATATTAGGTGGATTTTTAGTGAAAAACTCAAAACCAAACAACAATGACAAAACAAAATAATTTAATGTAAATATGTAGTAAGTATACAAATTTAGTACTTTCTTTCACTTCCATAAAACTAACACACATATTAATATTAAATTACAATGTTACTGTAAAAAATCACATTTTCAAACAATTTCACATAATTTAAAATTAAATAATATCACAATTTTACATCTTCACATATTCACAATTTCACAATTTCAAGTACACATATTCACAATTAATTTCACAAATTAATACACATATTAGCATATTACACATATTGCTTAAATTTCACATATTCGCATAATTTATAATCAAATTATATCGCAATTTTACATGTTAACATATTCACAATCTCACAATTTCAATTACACATATTCACAATTTTACAATTTCAATTACACAATTTCACATATTCACATAATTTTACAAATTAATACACATATTAACATATTACACATATTGCTTAAATTTCACATATTCACATAATGAAGTGATTTTACAATGTCACAATTAAAAACAAAAAAATAAAATTTGGGGATGGGGAAAGGGTGGTGGGTGCTAGGTGGGGGGGTGGGCGGGCGGGGTGGGTGTGGGGTTGTAACGGCCCCCTTACAAATGTCATAGATGTCGTTACATTCGTTCCTTATTACTTATAATTATAAAATAAACTATTTGATAGAAAGGTAATTGACAAAACATACCCAGGATCCATACATAAACATATATATATATATATTTTATTTACATATCAATACTTAATAACTTAATCTATTATAATAAATTACTAGATAATAAACATCTATTAAATAGTTTGCCAATACCACTATAAATTGAATTAACTTTTTAAAACATCTTTGAAAAACTACACTCATAGTTCGGCAGGCCGAACTTGTGGATTCGGCAGGCCGAAGGTCGACCTTCGGCAGGCCGCCTGAGACTCTGCAAAACAGGGTTTCAAAATTCGATAAGATCGGCAGGTCGGTACAGGGTAATCGGTAGGCCGATCCATACATCGGCAGGCCGAACTGTTATAAAAATTTTGTTTTAAAACAAGTCTTAAAGTTTCAAATGCGAAAGAAAATTGATAAAACAATAAAGTTAAAGTGTCTGGTTCAAGTCTTAAAAGTCCATCAAATAAACATACTCAAAATTATAAAACATAGTTCATAAATTTTAAAACTTCTTTTCTTGGCGTCTTCTGTTTGCAATTCATCATCCTTAGCTCACACGCCCGTCAGTGTGCTCCACCTATTCCATAACTCTCTTATCTTTATCTGCAACATGATATAAAATTGAATAAGCTAATGTATAGTAAGTACATTTAAATCTCACAACTTAAAACATTTTATGAACATCATCATCATAATAGTGCACAAGACACATTTTCATAAGGAACATATCTTTCATTACATTGTCCATATTAAAACTTTATTTATTTTATCTTAAGGGCGCAAGTGTTGCACCACAAACATCATCATCATAGGTGTGCCGTCATGAGAGGAGAGGGGTAGCTAATCCCAAACCAAACATGACATCATATCATAACTAAACATATGATTAGGTGTCCAACACTTATTTAGGTGATACATATATGCATATTTATACTTTCATGCTTTGAAAAAATTATCATCAAACATAACATCATATCATATCATATCATAACTAACATATCATTGGGTGTGCAACACTTATTTAGGTGATACATATATACATATTTATACTTTCATGCTTTGAAAAACATTATCATCAAAACATGCATAAACTTTCATACCTTAAAAACTTCCATAATAATACTTCATGTATAATTATCATGAGAAATCATCATAAAACCATCATGAACATAGATTTCAAACTTTTCATAAACTCATTATATTGCAGGTGAGAATGCACTTACCTTAATAAGCTTACTTAACCTTAATTTGTAGATGACGACGCCGCGGTCTCGATTTGCTCACTTCTTAGTGTGTTTATGTCTTACATTCACTAAGAATAAAATTATCATTTATTTTCATGAGACCTTGAAATCATTCAATACCATGTAACATACTCATACATGCTTCTCTTAAAAAAAAACATTAATTCAAAACACATTCTATCAATCAAAATAAAACATTTCAACAAAACTGTCTATACATATGCTGTCTAACCTTTATGAATTCACAGCCTAATATCTCAAAATTAACACACAATTCAAGCTCCAAACTTGGCAGGGACAAAGTTAACACATAAACATATTACCATGATTTTTTGTTGGCCATAAAAATTCCATTTAGTATTTAAAATAAGTCACAAAATTTATGACACAAAATCTGCCAGCAATAGTTAGATAGTGAACGACTCTAAACTCAGGTCCGTTTGTCATATTTTGATGGCATAGAAAAATCTACAAAAATTAAAACATATAGTAGACACATAAAGCTAAAACATATCCAAAAATATGCCAATCAATCAAAATAAATCATCCAATCATACTCAATCACATATCATCATCATCATCACAAACTTTGGGTGATTTCTACTGATTGCTCGTCAGCAGTTATCCGCCTATCGATGTCTCACTTCAGCCTACCAAATCCGTAAAGTCTGGCTTGCCGATGATATTCCATCGATCTATCGATTCTTGAGGAACAATTTGGCCTGTCGAACTGCCTTAACACTCCAAAATTTAACAAAACATTAATTTATTGCATAAATTATGATTAAACATACAACGTAAATGACATGAACATTTTGAGCATATCAATTCCACGTAACCGTCACCTGTCATAACACTTAACATAAAATAGTTAGTATCATTATATCATAAATCATTAATAAAATTACATAACGTCATTACTCATATGTTGTATGAAAATTGACGAGTGTTACAATTCTCCCCACCTTATAAGAGTTTTGTCCTCGAAACTCAAAACAATTGCAAATACTTAGTTCTTATGTCATCTTTGAGTTCCCATGTGGCTTCTTCCACTTGATGATTTTGCCATAAAACCTTGACCAAAGGAATTTCTTTACTCCTCAAGATCTTGGTTTTCCAATCAAGTATCTCCACTGGCTTTTCTTTATAACTGTAGTCATCTCGTATCTCAATCACTTGTGGCTCAATCACGTGCATAGGGTCTGGGACATATTTCTTGAGCATCGAAACATGGAACACATCGTGCATAGCTGACATTTCTGATGGCAACCTCAGCTGATAAGCTGCCTTGCCTATCTGCTTCAATATTTCATAAGGTCTGATAAAACTTGGGTTCAACTTGCCTTTCCTCCCAAACCTCATAACTCCTTTCATCGGTGCAATCTTTAAGAACACAGATTCGTTTACAGCAAATTCTAAGGGTCTTCTTCTTCTATCAGCATAACTCTTATGACGGCTTTGCACAGTCTCTATTCTTCTTCGAATCAACTTTATCATTTTAGAGGTTTCGTTGACAAAATCAGTCTTTTCAGTGTCAGTGCTTTCCATCAACTTCTTCTCACCAGCTTCATGCCAACATATAGGCGACCTATATTTCTGCCCATATAGGGCCTCATAAGGTGCCATTTCAATTGTCACCTGGTAGCTATTGTTGTAAGCGAATTCTGCTAATGGTAACATTTTACACGAGCTGGTCTTGAAGTTGAGAGTACAGGCTCGTAGCATATCCTCTAAGATTAAGTTTGTCCTCACCGTTTGGCCGTCTGTCTAAGGATGAAAAGCTGTACTGAAATGCAACTTGGTCCCCATTGCAGCCTGTATACTTTTTCAGAACTTGGATGTGAACCTACCATCAAAATCAGAGATGATAGACTTAGGGATTCCATGAAGTCGTACAATCTCCTTGACATAGAGTTCCGCTAAGCGTTCCATAGAGTAAGTGATTTTGATAGGAATGAAATGCACCGTCTTTGTCAGTCGATCCACAACGACCCATATAGCATCATAACCGTTCATAGTCTTAGGCAATCCAGTAATGAAATCCATTGCGATATCTTCCTATTTCCATTTCGGTATCTGAATTGACTGTAAATCACCGCCAGGTCTCTGGTGTTTAGCTTTAACTTACTGGCATGTCAAACATTTCTTTACAAACATAGCAACATCACGTTTCATTCCAAACCACCAGAAGTTATCCCTTAGATAATTATACATCTTTGTTGCACCTGGATGAATTGAGTAAGGAGTGTCATAAATTTCTCCCAAGATTCTTCCCTTAGGCCATCAACGTTGAGAATACATAAGCAGTTTTTAAGGTACAGAGTTTCGTCATCTGCAATTCGAAACTCTTCACATTTCCCTTCCTTCTTTTCCTGCTTAATCCTGGCGAGGTTGACATCTTCATCTTGCTTACACCGAATCTCATCATGTAGCATTGGAGCAAAAGTGAGTGCTGATAGCTGGCCTGTGACAAGTTCCAAACTGAAGTCTAAAATTTCCTTCCTTAAAGTGTAACGCCTCCTTACGGACGTTACAGATGTCGTTACATTTGTTCCTTATTACTTATAATTATAAAATAAACTATTTGATAAAAAGGTAATTTGGCAAAACATATCCAGGATCCATGCATAAACAGATTATTATTATTTTTATTTATATATGCGTATCAATATTTAATAAGTTAATCTATTATAATAAAATTACTTGGTAACAAACATCTATTAAATAGTTTGCCAATACCATTGTAAATTGAATTAACTTTTTAAAACATCTTTGAAAAGCTACACTTATAGTTCGGCAGGCCGAAGTGGTCCGGTAGGCCGAAGGTAGACCTTCAGCAGGCTTCTTGAGGCTCTGCAAAATAGAGTTTCAAAATTTGATAAGATAGGCAGGCCGGTACAAGGTAATCGGCAGGCTGATCCATACATTGACAATCCGACCAGTAATGGTCTGCAGGCCGAACTGTTATAGAAAAAATTTTGTTTTAAAACAAGTCTTAAAGTTTCAAATGAGGAAGAAAATTGATAAAATAATAAAGTTAAAGTGTCATGGTTCAAATCTTAAAATTTCATCAAATAAACATACTCAAATTTATAAAACGTACTTCATAAATTTTAAAACTTCTTTTCTTAGCGTCTTCCGTTTGCAATTCATTGTCCTTAGCTCACACGTCCGTCAGTGTCCTCCACTTATTCCATAACTCTCTTACCTTTATCTGCAACATGATGTAAAATTGAATAAGCTAATGCTTAGTAAGTACATTTAAATCTCACAACTTAAAACATTTTATGAACATCATCATCATCATCATCATCATCATCATCATAATAGTGCACTAGGCACATTTTCATAAGGAACATATCTTTCATTTCATTGTCCATATTAAAACTTTATTCATTTTATCTTAAAGGCGCAAGTGTTGTACCATAAACATCATCATCATAGGCGCGCCATCATGAGAGGAGAGGGTTAGCTAATCCCAAACCAAACATGACATCATAACTTATCATAATATAGCATAACATATCATTGGGTGTACAACACTTATTTAGGTGATACATATATACATATTTATACTTTCATACTTTGAAATACGTCATCATCATACATGCATAACTTTTGAACTTCAAATCTTTCATAAATAATAATATAAATGAATTCATCATAAAAATCATCATAGATATCATCATGAACATAATTTCAAACCTTCATAAAAGATATCATGTTGCAGGTGAGAATGTACTTACCTCAATAAGCTTACTTAACCTTAATCGTATTGTTGGTGACGACGCCGCGGTCTCGATGTGCTCACTTCATATTGTGTTCATGTCATACATTCATTAAAAAATATGGCAATTAACATATATATATATATATATATATATTTTAATGAATTAATCACCATAACATAACATCCATTACCATATAACATCACACATACATTCATCTCTTGAAACATAACAATTCATACTACATTTTTTTCATTAACCATAAAACTTTAAAACAACACTTTCAACACAAATATATTTTTGACCTTCACGAATTCATAGCTCATTAACTTAAAATTTATACACAATTTGAGTGTCAAACTTGGCAGGAACAATTGTTGACATATAAATATAATATCATGATTTTTCATTAGTCATAAAAGTTTCATTTAATAATTTAAATAAATCACATATCATACTATACAAAATCTGCCAGCAGCAATAACACAGTGAGCAATCCATATTTACATTCATAAAATAAATTATTAGCATCTCAAAATAATTCCATAAAAATCCTGCATGCATTAGACATCAAAAGCTTCAACATATCCAAAAATCACCTTTAAATAAATTCCATACTATTTAAAAATGTGCATGGGACAACAAGAACAAAATATCTTCTATCATATTAAGTAGTGAGTTACATGCGATGATTATTCTTAAACAATTAAAATAAATATATTTAAACCTCAAAATTCATATGACATCATATTAACATATAATTACAATAGCACAAAAATTCTCATCACCAAATAAAATCATTAAGTCATTCAAAAACTTCATCCAACAACAATCCCTCAATTCATTGATAAAACAGTTCTAAAAACCTAGTCTTAAAGAAAATTTCACAACACATAAAATATTAATCAAATCATCACCAAACTTTCCAGTCCATAATTTATCATAGACATGAACATATTCACCAAATTTCATGGAAAATATCCTTTATTTGCAATAAGAACAACATCCATACATTTGTGCAACACAACCGATCAACAATAATTTACTGTGAGTGACAGAGAGAAGAAAATTCATAACTTTTCATAGAAAAATCCAATTGAGATGAAATTTTGATGGTTATCACATAACACATACATGAATAACATATTAAAAATTCAGAGCAAAACAAAATTCCTAGACTAAGATATAGTAGTTGGATTGAGGAGAGAGATACAATTTTAGAAATACCGAAAAATAAATTCTTACCTTAAAATAAATTCTTCCCAAGCTTCCTTGAATTTAACCCAATGAAATTTCAATATTTCTTTTAAGTATTGAAAGAAAATAAAGGAGAGAAGAGGAAGAAATCGTGAAGAAAAGGAGAAAAAGAGAGTGAGAATGTGTGTGAGATAATTTAGAGAAAGAGAAAAAGCGTGTGATAGAGAGAGTGGAATTAACATGAATGAAAACAATGCAAGGGTTCAAATTCACTATTATGTCAAATTTTCCTAACTAAAATTGAGGCAAATCACATGGGAAATGGAGACAATTGAGGGAAAAAGTCAAAGTTTCCAAGAATGGTTCAAGTTACTATATTTTACCTTTTCAAAGGGGGATACTTTATCAATTAATTCCAATCAATCAAAAGTCAAATGTTTCATTACCTAGAATAAGAAAAATTAAGCCAAAAATGTGCCAATCAATCAACAATCATTATCCAATCACATCCAATCATCATCGTCACAATTTTAGGAGATTTCTACTGACTGCTCGTCAGCTGTCATCGGCCTGCCGATCACTCAGTTTGGCCTGCCGAATGTATGAGGTCCGACTTGCCGTTTTGTGAAGGACATTTCGGCCTGTCGAACTAGAAGGTTCGGCCTGCCGATCTCCCTTAACATACTAAAATTCAACAAAGTATTAAATCTTTATAAAATCATTATTAAACATGCAACATTAATAACATAAACACTTTGAGCATATCGATTTCACATGACCGTCACCTGTTATATCACTTAAAATAAAATGGCTAGCACCATTATATCATATGTCATAACACATATCATAAAGGAATTACTTAACGTCATTACTTATATGACATAATCTGTTACGTAAAAATTGACGGGTGTTGCATAAAGGCTAAGACATTGTTTGTAATGACATTAACATAGCCGCTGTCTTCCTACTTAGAGCATCAGCCAGTCGATTAGCTTTTCCAGAGTGATAAAGGATTTTACAATCATAATTCTTCATCAACTCTAGCCATCTTCACTATCTCATATTCAAGTACTTCTGAGTGAAGAAGTATTTTAGGCTTTGATGATCAGTGAATATCTTGCATTGGACCCCATACAAATAATGCCTCTATAGTTTCAGCGCAAAAATGACTGCTGCTAACTTGAGGTCATGAGTAGGATAGTTCTTTTCATAATCCTTTAGTTGTCTCGATACATGGGCAATTACCCTGTCATTCTGTATTAGAACAACACCAAGGCCCATCTTAGATGCATCGCTGTAAATCACAAACCCGTCGTTTCCTTTAGGAATTACCATTACTAGAGTTATCGTTAGCCTCTTCTTCAGTTCTTGGAAACTCTTCGCATATGCTTCTGTCCATTCAAACTTCTTTCCCTTGTGGGTTAGATTCATGAGTGGTACTACTATCTTGGAGAAGTCTTTCACGAATCTCTGATAATAACCAGCTAGACCTAAAAAGCTCCTTATCTCACTTGCATTTAATGGTTGTTTCCAATTGAGAACAGCCTCTACCTTCGTAGGATCAACTATAATCCCTTCTTTCGATACTACATGCCCTAAGAAAGACACTCTGTCAAGCCAGAACTCACCCTTGGAGAATTTTGCATACAGCTTGTGTCTCCTTAATGTCTCCAGCACAATCCTTAAATGCTCCACATGTTCTTCTTGACTCTTCGAATAAACAAGAATATCGTCGATAAATACAACGATAAATTTATCGAGAAAATCCTTGAATTCCTGATTCATCAGGTCCATGAAGGCTGCAGGTGCATTCGTTAGACCGAAAGGCATAACCACAAACTCGTAGTGACCATACCTTGATCTAAATGTTGTTTTTGGGATGTCTCCTTCTTTAATCTTCAACTGGTGATATCCCGACTGCAGATCAATCTTTGAGAACACAGATGCACCCTTTAGTTGATCAAACAAGTCATCGATTCAAGGCAACGAGTACTTGTTCTTGATTGTTACCTTGTTTAGCTCTCTATAGTCGATGTAGAGTCGCATAGAGCCATCCTTCTTCTTAAGGCTGGAGCTCCCCATGGTGAGTGACTAGGTCTAATGAAACCTTTGTCAAGAAGTTCTTTTAGTTGGGAATGAAGCTTCTTCAACTCTACTAGGGCCATTGTATACGGTGCCTTTGAAATCGGGTTAGTGCTAGGAGCAAGCTCGATCTCAAATTTGACTTCTCTATCAGGAGGTAGGCTTGAGATATCATCTAGAAACACCTCTAAAAATTCACGTACCACTGCCACATCTTCAATCCTTGTCTTTTCTTCCTGACTTTTATCTACTATGTTGGCCAAATAACCCATGCAGCCGCTAGCTAACAACTTTCTTGCTTTCATGGCTGACAAGAACATACTGGGTTTCTTTCTAGACTCGCCCACGTACATGAACTTCTATTCACCTTTTGGTTGGAAGAGTACTTTTCGTTTCCAGCATTCAATGGAAGCATTGTATTTGCTCAAAAAATCCATCCTAAGGATCATGTCATAATCATACATATCGATCACAATGAGGTTGACGAAAAGTTCCCTTTCAAAAACCCATAGAGGAATAGTATGCATACAGTGTGTAGATATCATCACTTCCTCGGAGGGTAATGTCATAGTGAATTCCTGTCTCATAGGCTCTAAACGAACCCCTAACTTCTTAGCAAAAGACGATGATACAAAAGAATATGTAGCACCTGTATCAAAGAGAACATATGCATTAATTAAAAGACTTGAGATCTGACCTGTGACCACATTTGAGGTTTCAGCAGCCACCTATTCTTTCGTCATGGCGTAGATACAGGCATTCATAGGTGGGGCTTCAAGTCTTCCTTGACTAATCAATGGCCCTTCAAGGGAGGCTTACATCTGATGGAGCTGGGCTTGAGGAGTTCTCTGTTGGGCTTGAGCATTATTCAGGTTAGGACAGTTCTTAGCAAAATGACCTTCTCGTCCATAGATAAAACACCTATTAGTTCCCATACGACATTCTCCAAGATGATTCCTTCCACATTTGTTGCACGGTTTAAATTGTCTGTGGCTGTTGTTGTTGGGTTGGTCGCCATTATGTCTCTTGTTGCCTTGGTTTTGTTGGTTATGGGGATTACCCTTCCTCTTGCTGTTCCTCCAATGTTGGCTGTTGTTGTTGTTGTTGTTTCTGTGTAAAGGGTGGTTCTGGTTGTTTGCATAACTAGCCGACTGACTTGACTGAGGCTGATTTCTTCTTAGCTTTAATAGGTGGAATTCTACACGTTGGGCCCTTAAAACAACCTACTCCTGGCTTCTGGGTGGACTAGCCCTATCAACAATAGCAGCAATCTTCAGCCTAAGAACTCTGATCAACCTTCTAACCCTTTCACTTTCATCATTAACCATTCCTGGGCAAAGGTGAGCTAGCTAATCAAACTTTGCCACCATAACTGTAACTGACATATCTTTCTAGCGTAGGTTCTCAAACTCATCATAATGCTTTTTGGTAATATTCATGTGGAAGAACTTCATATTGAACTCATGAATGAAGTCAACCCATGTCATTTCATCAACATTCGTGCTCTGTTCAATGCCATCCCACCAAATCCTGGCCTCCGTAGTGAGGCAGTATGATGTACAAAGAACCTTCTCATTATCTGTGAAGCCCACAAGTCTCAAAGTGGCTTCAATTGTCTTTAACCATCCTTGAGCAACTAGGGGATCCTTAGAACCTTCAAAGTCTACCAGCTTAACCCTCTTCCATCGCACTAGTAGGGGTTCCTAATAGGCCACTTTGGGTTCAGCAGTAGGTGCCAGAACTTCATTAACTTGTGGCTAGGGAGAAGGAGGAGGAGGCACATCATTGCCTCGTCGTTCGCCGTTGTGGCCATTGGCTCTTAATTCAACAATCTCTCTTCTTTGCTCTTCTAATTGTCTTTGTGACTCATAATCATCATTGTCAACATCTCATTGGTCTAAGTGCAGGCTTGCATTCTTCTATGGCCGTCCATAATTGATTTCCTAAAAGAGTTATGAACTTAGGAATAAACTTCTAATTTATGAGATAGGTTTTCACTACTAGGGCATTATCATTAAACATCTAAACTGTATTCTTATCATCATACTTGTACCTTAACATTTAACTTTAAAACATACTTACTTGGAGGACTTGGACTGACATGTGATGATATGAATTGAAAACAGAAACCTCTTTGATACCAAAGCCTATAACGCCCCCATTATGGATATCATAGATGTCGTTACATTCGTTCTTTATTACTTATAATTATAAAATAAACTATTTAATAAAAAGGTAATTTGACAAAACATACCTAGGATCCATGCTGCATAAACATATATATATTTTTTATATACATATCAATATTTAATAACTTAATCTATTATAATAAATTACTTGATAATAAACATCTATTAATTAGTTTGCCAATACCATTGTAAATTGAATTAACTTTTTAAAACATCTTTGAAAAACTACACTCACAGTTTGACAGGCCGAACTTGTGGATTCGGTAGGCCAAAGTGGTCCGGTAGGCCGAAGGTCGACCTTTGGCAGGCTGCTCGAGGCTCTGCAAAACAGGGCTTCAAAATTTGATAAGATTGGCAGGCTGGTATAGAGTAATCGATAGGCCGATCCATACATTGGCAATCCGACCAGTAATGGTCGACAAGTTGAACTGTTATAAAAATTTTGTTTTAAAACAAGTCTTAAAGTTTCAAATATGGAAGAAAATTGATAAAATAATAAAGTTAAAGTGTCATGGTTCAAATCTTAAAAGTCCATCAAATAAACATACTCAAAATTATAAAACATAGTTCATAAATTTTAAAACTTCTTTTCTTGGCGTCTTCCGTTTGCAATTCATCGTCCTTAGCTCACACGCCATTAGTGTCCTCCACCTATTCCATAACTCTCTTACCTGTATCTACAACATAATGTAAAATTGAATAAGCTAATGCTTAGTAAGTACATTTAAATTTCATAACCTAAAACATTTTATGAACATCATCATCATCATTATCATAATAGTGCACTAGACACATTTTCATAAGGAATATATCTTTTATTACATTGTCCATATTAAAACTTTATTTACTTCATCTTAAGGGCCCAAGTGTTGCACCATAAACATCATCATCATAGGCGCACCGTCATGAGAGGAGAGGGGTAGCTAATCCCAAACCAAACATGATATCATATCATATCATATCATAACTTAACATATCATTAGGTGTGCAATACTTATTTAGGTGATACATATATACATATTTATACTTTCATGCTTTGAAAAACATTATCATCAAAACATGCATAAACTTTTATACCTTAAAAA
Organism: Artocarpus hirsutus; assembly: GCA_946598075.1. Taxonomy (NCBI): domain Eukaryota; kingdom Viridiplantae; phylum Streptophyta; class Magnoliopsida; order Rosales; family Moraceae; genus Artocarpus; species Artocarpus hirsutus. Next base: position 29,827 of record CAMOHE010050140.1, read on the forward strand.
CTTCCATAATAATACTTCATGTATAATCATCATGGGAAATCATCATAAAACCATCATGAACATAGATTTCAAACTTTTTATAAACTCATTATGTTACAGGTGAGAATGTACTTACCTTAATAAGCTTACTTAACCTTAATTTGTATGTGAAGACGTCGCGGTTTCGATATGCTCACTCCTTAGCGTGTTCATGTCATACATTCATTAAGAATAAAATTATCATTTATTTTCATGAGACCTTGAAATCATTCAATACCACATAACATACTCATACATGCTTCCCTTAAAAAAAACATTAATTCAAAACACATTCTATCAATCAAAATAAAACATTTAAGCAAAACTACCTATACACATGCTGTCTGACCCTTATGAATTCACAGCCTAATATCTCATAATTAACACACAATTCAAGCTCCAAACTTGGCAGGGACAAAGTTAACACTTAAACATATTACCATGATTTTTCGTTGGCCATAAAAATTCCATTTAGTATTTAAAATAAGTCACAAAATTCATGACACAAAATCTGCCAGCAATAGTTAGACAGTGAACGGCTCTAAACTCAGGTCCGTTTATCATATTTTGATGGCATAGAAAAATCAACAAAAATTAAAACATATAGTAGACACATAGAGCTAAAACAAATCCAAAAATATGCCAATCAATCAAGATAAATCATCCAATCATATTCAATCACATATGATCATCATCGTCACAAATTTTGGGTGATTTCTGTTGATTGCTCGTCAGCAGTCATCGGCCTACTGATGTTTCACTTCAGCCTATTGAATCCGTGAAATCTGACCTACCGATGATATTCCATCGGTCTGTCGATTCTTAAGGGACAATTCGGCATGCCAAATTGCCTTAACACTCTAAAATTTAACAAAACATTAATTTATTGCATAAATTATTAGTAAACATACAACGTAAATGACATGAATATTTTGAGCACATCAATTTCATGTGACCGTCATCTGTCATAACACTTAACATAAAATAGTTAGTATCATTATATCATAAATCATTAATAAAATTACATAACGTCATTACTTATATGTTATATGAAGATTGACGGGTGTTACAGGGGTAAGGTAGGGCAGGGCGGGGTGGTGGGCGCAGGGGCAAGGTGGGAGGGTAGGGGTGGGCGTGGGGTGAGGTAGGGGTGGGCAAGTGGGTTGGAGGGGAGGGGTGGGCAGGGTGGTAGGGGTAAGGGGGAAAGAAGAGCGAGTGAGGGGAGGGGGAAGAGGAGAGAGAGAGGGGAGGCAGTAGGAGCAGGTGGGGGCAGAGGGGGACGAGGGGAAACGACAAAGAAGGGGCAAGAGGATAGAAAGAAGGGAGGGGGAAGAGGAGAGAGAGTGGGGGGACTTACCTATGGCGGAGCAATGGCGGTGGAGCGACGATAGCGGTACGACAGTGGCAAAGCGACGGTGGGAAAAAGAGAAAGTTTAGAGAAAGAGAGCTTTTAGAGAGAGAGAACCAAAGTTCAAATAAAATCATAGCCCTTTAAAACCTTCATATATCTTTTAAATGAGTACATCCATCTTAAATACACCAGTCCACATGACTTAACTTTATGTACTAAGTGCATTGTTAGATGAATCATGATGTCAAAAAATGCCAATAGAAAATACTTCTCAAGCATGCATAAGATTTGTACCAATTTCGATTGCAATGAATCTAACATAAATGGATCAATTACCTTGGAGCATATTGAATTAAAGAACGAGCACAACTTCTAATTGCAAATCTCATATCCTTTGTTAGAATTCCCCGCAAAGCAAGTGGCAGTAATTGCTACGTCAACACATGACAATTGTGTGTTTTCATGCCAATAAGTTTCAAATCCTTTAATGACATCAACTTTTTAAAGTCCAAAGAATACCCTTTTGGCACTTTCAATGAAGCAAGCCATTCACAAAGCTTTCTTTTTTCTGCTCTTTATAACGTGTGCTTCGCCGAAGGTAAGTGAGTGTGTTTTTGTCTTTTCTCGGGAAACAAGTTAGGCCTAATCTCTAGTTCCATGAGATCTAACCGAGCTTTTTTCACAATCCTTAGTCTTGCCTAGAACGTCAAGTAAAGTGCTAATTATGGATCTCATGGAAATGGAGATTAGGCCTAATTTGTTTCCCGAGAAAATAGGGAAACACACTTACTTCCCAATTCACAAATGTTTTTTCTCAATATGCATAACATCCAAGCAATGACAAATAAAAAGTGTCTTCCAGTATGGAAGATAAAAAAAGATTGATCTTTCTTTCCATGGTCCATCAATCAGCAACTCGTCCTTACCTTGCTTTCTCTTCCCGAATACCACTCTTATATCTTTTACCATTTCAAATATTTGTTCACCTGTCAAAGGATGGGGAGGGTCTCTTTCTTCATTATTGCTATCAGAGGCTTTCTTTTGTTTGCAGTAACGATGTTCTCTTAGCATCCATCTTTTATTACCAAGAAAAATAGTTTTCTTATCATTCTTCAACCGTTTATGAGATATTTCTATCATACAAATAGGACAACCAATAGAACTCTTCACCAAATAACTAGATAAATTGTCATATGCGGGAAAGTCATTAATTGTCCATATGAACATTGCACAGAGTTTAAACGTCTCCTCTCGATAATCATCTCTAACTTCGACTCCATTTTCCCACAAGTTTTCTAGGTCATCGATTAATGATGCCAAGTATACATCAATGTCATTGCCTGGTTGTTGAGGACCCGAAATAAATAAAGACAACATTAGAAACTTACACTTCTTACATATCCTTGGAGGGAGATTGTGGTTAATAAGTATTATGGGCCAAGTGTTATGCCTAATACTCATGTTACTACATGGGTTCATTCCATCCGTCGACAAAGCGAAATGTATATTTCTTGGATCTACACTAAAGTCGGGATGATCGGCGTCAAAAGTCTTCCATTGTGGTGAATACACCGGGTGTCTAAGCATACCATCATCGACCTATTTGTCATGATGCCATGTCAAATTCTTGGCATGTTCTGAGTTTCTGAATAAACGCCTCAAACGTGGTACCTGTAGAATGTACCATAACACTTTCTTGAGCACTCCATTCTCACCATCTTTTGGCCTTTTTCCTTTCTTCTACCTTGCTTGTTGACAAACCGGACAATAATTTTCATCCTCATACTCATTCCTATAAAGAGTGCAATCATTTTCATAAGCATAAATTTTCTCATACTCCATTCCCAAAGAGCTCAAAGTCTTTTTAGCCTCATATATACTAGTTAGTAATTTATTACCCTTTAATAGAAGCCTTCTTAAAAATTCCAAAAGCTTTGTGAAACTAGAATTTGACCACCCACCAACGTTTTCAAATTCCATAATCTAACTAAAGTGGACAATTTGGTGAAATTGGTACACCCGTCATACATGGGTGTCTCGGCATCATTCATCATTGCCTCAAATAAATCTGGACAGTGCAAGAAGTGTTCTTCCAAATTATTGACCATGTCAACCATATTATTGTGATCATCCATATTATCCTCCATAATAGCTTCCTTTTCATTACTTGCTAAAGTTGGATTGAAATTAGACTCGCCATGAAAATGCCACATTTGATAACTACTTATAATTCCATTTCGAAATAAATGTCCTCTAACAATTGGAATTGGATGCAATCTATGATTTCCACATTGAACACAAGACACAAAATTTTATCACCATTGGCATGAATTTTGACAAAATCCAAGAACTCTTCCATACCATTCACATATTCTCTAGACAATCGAAAATCTCACATCTATTTCCTATCTATTTCATAAGTCCTAAATTGAAATAATAAATACCAAATATTCAATTCCAATTAAATTCACAAATTATATACATACCCACCATATATTTTCTAATCATAAAACAAAAACATTCACCCATCATAAAACAAATTACACATACTCATTATAAAATAAATAAATCATACCCATGATCCACAATACAGCAATCACAGATTAAACAACAAAATCAACAATAATTTATCAATTTTAGATTAATTAAACAACAAAATTAACAACAATTTATCAATTTCTAACAAAAACTTACAATTTGAAATGAGATTATGGAGTGTAGAGGTGGAGAGTCGACGATGACAGCTGTTTTGAATGGGTCTATGTTTATATTTAAGAGGTGAGTTTCTAATTTTTGTTTAATTGTCGAGATAAGAAAGGGGATTTTAAGTAAGCTACCATGACAATTTTTGAAAAAAATTGTCATGGTATGCCGGGCACTTACCACGATAGTTTTTTTAAAAAATCATCGTGGTAAGCTAGACCTACCACGACGGTTTTTTAAAAAACCGTCATGGTAGACATCGTCCATACCACGATGGTTTTCATCTTTGTGGACGTAAATCTTCGCATTTTTACCCCTTGTCATGATAGTTTTTGAGAAACGATCGTTAAATAAGAGTCGTATAATCTCGAATTTGTTGTTGCTTGAAGAACACAAGAGGCCATGAGGAAGAAATTGTCCACCCTGCACAAACATCCCAATTCAAGGCTGAAGCTGCAATGCACATAGCCATGAGAAAGAATTTGCACCCCTATGAGTGTCTCCAAATTTTGCTTTGATTATGGTCCAAAAATAGTCCAAAATTACCCCTTTTAATCCCAATATTGTAACCCTATAGATACCATAATTTGGAATACAATTAGAGTCATTTTATCATTTTTTTCCCTAGTTTTAGGAGTGGGGAGATGAGAGAGAAACTATGTTGGTAGCTCAAGAAGTATCATTCGCGTGGAGGATTCTTTGACACTATTATCATTCTTCTTCTTATTCCATCTTTCTTTTCTTTTTACTTTTCATTGCTTCGTTTAATTTTTTTTTTTTTGTTAAGGTGATTTCAAAACCCTATATATGGCTATATAAATGATTTAAGGAATTATTTTTCAATTTTTCAATTGAAATTGTTTTATGTTCTTCCTTAGTGATTGTTCATGATTATTTTCTTGTTTTGTTTGAGTGCTCATCTAAATAGGACTTGAAATTAATCTATTGCTAGATTGAAATGATGCACATAAGTGTCTTGTTATTTTAATCATTAGTAACAAATTGTGGTCTATGATTGTGAGAAGCTTTTTGTTTGACTGTGATATGGAAGATAATCTAGATTGAATAGACTGACCTTGTGTCTTTATTGCTTAAATCAACCTATCTTTCTCATCTTAATGCTTCTAATAGATTAAATTTACAGAGTTTGTCCTAGGTTATTTAATGGAAAAAGATTAAATAAAGTGCTTGTCTTATTTAACAACAAATTAAGAAAAGATTGGGATAACAGAACATGTTATTATTTATGTTGGTAGTTTCAATAAAAAATTGAGAATAGATCGTGATTAATTGTATAGTTATTGTTTACGAGCAAAGAATGATCTATTAACCATTTTTGTTATCATTGTTTGCATTTATTTATTTTCTTGTGTTTTCCTTAAACTTAGTAGCTTAGTTAATTAACTCAAAACCCCCAATTCTTCTTTGTTTTAGTGTGCCTTAGGTTGTTGAGTCATAACTAATGAATTAGAATCAATCCTTTACAGGAACGCCCCTTGCTCATCATTATACTTAATAGCAACAATATTTTTAGTGAGGTTTAATTTGGTGCTTCCCTAGAGACCCCACTGAGAACGTCTTCTTCCACCTGGGCCGCGTGGTCCCTGAGCCATGGGACCGCCAGTCGAACTTGGTGGGCTACGTGGCCATCACCACGGATGAGATGAGCGAAACCATTGGCCTTCGCGAGGTCTACGTGGTGTGGCGGGGCCGGAACCATCACCATCTCCGAATGGATTAGCAACATCTCCGGGACAATCCCTGTATCCGCCGAGCTTCTGCTTGCTCCAACGTCTCAGGGAAACGCTGAGCCTAGGGTCCTCGGTGGATGGCTTTCGATCTACACCTCGTCGAACGTGGATTCAAACTACGGCAAGGACAGCGCAGGCAGAGACTTCGCCTCGTGATCGAAGCCATACGGGACAAGTACCCAAATGATTCCCTCAGCGTGGTGGTTACGGGGCACAGCCTTGGGGGTGCCCTGGCGACTCTGACCGCTTTCGATCTGGTCGAGAACAAAGTCGCCAGAGACAACGTCTGCGTCTCTGCGTTCGTCTTTGGATGTCCACAAGTCGGCAGGCAGGAGTTCAAAAAATTGGTGGGCGCACACTCAAATCTCGAGATCTGCCATGTTTTTAACAGGTGGGACAGCGTGCCCAGCAGGCCTGATTTCATTCTTTCTTTCTACGTCCGTATACATACGGGTGCGCTGGTGATCGACGCGCACAAATCCCGGCACTTGAAATCGAAGGGCGACTGGATCAACGATTTTCACAATTTGGAGGCGACTTTGCACGTGGTGGCGTGGTGGAGTGGGCCGTGCAAGCCATTTGACGTGGAGAAGGTGAATAGGGGCTTGGCTTTGGTGAATAAGTCGAGCAGGTATCTCGTTGATGACCTGAAGATTCCGGAGAATTGGTGGATTGAGAAGAACAAAGGAATGAACTACGATAAGAGCACTGGAAAGTGGGTTTTGGTTCCACCACCAAAATCTGCTGAGGAGATGCTGAAGATCGCCCTAAATTAAAATAGCCCCGCCCCGGCGTGAGTTCTCATCCTACATAAATGTGCATTAGTATGCAATAAATAAATAAATAAACAAATATGGTACTGTCTGTTCTGGTCATCATCTCCTGCGTCTGCCTGTATATCGTTTTATTATCTTGGATTATGTAAGAATATCGTTCATGTTATGGATGGCCTTATCAATAACTAACTAAAAATAAATAAATAAAATGCCTACTATGTATGTGTTATCTGTGTATGGTCGTCTAATATGTATAACTAGTTAATTATCAGTAATCAAATAAAGACTCAGAGTGAGCTAGTACACTCTATTAGCCTTAACCTTGTATGATGTTGTACTGTATGTTTCTCTTTTTTCCTTGTGCAACTATTTCGGGTTTTGTCTCTGTTGCATAACTTCTCATATTTCGGGTTTCAGTCTCTTCGTCAAGATTTTCTTGGTGGCTTGTTGTTCTCTTTTTTGTGCTTGTTTCTTCCGAAGTTGGTTTTAACTTTTTTTTTTTTTTTTTTTTTTTTTTTTGTGTTTCTGAACTTTTTCCTTTTATTTTATTTTAATAAATTTGAGTGGGAGATCTGGTGAAGGATCTGCATACTAATAGATGCCTTAGTAGAATTGTATTAATTCTCCTTTTATATTAGTTATTCTTTCTCCTCGTTAAAAAAAAATTAAAATTCATGTCATGCATGTTATCTCTAAATTATAATAAGAAAAGAATAACGCTAGATATACAAGTTTAATTTCAATATTTGTACCAATTTTGAGTTTGTTTGTTTTTTTTTTTTTTGTTTTTTATGGACGAGTGTGTAAAAATTTATCACATCAATATAAGACATTGTATACTAATAAAAATGACAATTCAAAATTCAAAATTGACACAAAAATTAGGATGAAAATTAGTGTCTCTAATCGAAAAAACATCATATGAAACATGTACGCTATTCCAATGGTTAAAAAAATACTGGAAAATGCTATATATAGCATCAATTTGTTGATGTTATAGTCAGTCAAATTGGTAGAACATATATAAAACTTATGATTCTCTATCTGGAGATGTGAGGGTTAACACATTTATTTGTCTTCATTAAATTCTTATTAATAATTTCCTAAAATTGAGCTAGCGCATAATTTTTTTTTTGGCTGAAACTTAAGGTGCAATTGTTTAATTCAAGACTCTTTTGAATTCAATTGATCACTAGCCTACGTACAGAAATCATTGTGGAAATTCAATCCTATAAGAGTATTTTGGAGTTCAAGAGAGGTCCAACGAGAAGTTTACAAGAAATATTACTACATATATAGAACGGAAAACTAATTAGAAAACAACAATTACGTGATTAAATCTGGATCTGTAATTTAAAAAAAAAATCCATGAAAATATACCCTCGGCGTGCAAGATTATAACTAGTATTGAAACCCGTCAACAGAAAAGATTAACTTAATTTGTACTCACATTCATAAAAATCCATGAATAAGAAAATGATTTCAACTGTTTTTTATAGTTTCAATTATTTTCTATGATTCGAATTGTTTTTGCTATAATATTATCACTCACAAAATTTAAAACAAAAAATAATAACAACTGTAAAAAAAAAGTTTCAACTGCTCTCCCAAATAGATTATTATCTGTAAGAAGACTTCTTAACTAACTCCTTCAGTATTAGATTACACTAGTAATAATCAGTAGCAAGAGAGAGAGAGAGAGAGAGAGAGAGATTACAGCAATAATTAGTTTATTTTATTACCGACATTTCCCCCTCAGAAAATTGAATTGAGCACCACTTTTTTCTAATACGATGCACCTATTGTGATTGTGGAAACAAGGGATCCTGGTCCTCTTCCCAACTCTTAATTTTTCGTAATTTGTGATACCATTATCTACGTAACTCGATATATATTTTCCACAATATGCTTGCTTAAAAGGATTTTTAGAACAAGAAATCTAGATTTTTTTTTATTAATTTTGAACGTTTGATGGCCCATGAACAAGTCGTACGTGTAGGTTTCTGAAAGATGAGCTAGGTCAAAGTTTCAAAGTCGTGGTGGTTAAAAAAATAATAAAAATAATAAAAAAAAGGCGTCAAGTGAGACGCGAGTATTAAACACTATATTTTACCTCATCACGTGCACAGATTAAATGGTGGGAACGGGCTCATAATGACAAGTGCACTATATACATCAATAGTTGCATGTTTAGACAATAATATATTTGTTAGGCACCTTTCGAGTAAATAAATATACTGTTTTGTTAAGCACCTTTCAAGTAAATAAATATACTGCTTAAGTGTGAAGTTCATGACTTGTGAAGTCCACACATCGGTCTACATTCACATTCTCTTGCCTCATCTTTCATGTAATATCAATAATAATGTTATATTTATCATAAAAAAAATATAAAAATAACATATTTAATACATTATTTAATTTTATGCTTCAATATATGATATGATGCTATATTTTATTAAAATTGTTTAATATGACATAATTATTAAACTTTAAAACTTGTAAAAATAAACTTTTAATATTAATAACTCAAATGTCGAATTTACTGTTAGCACATCAACTTAACTTTGCATTGGATATGCTCTAAACTGGCTACTGTCACGTCCCGAGGGCCATGATGGAGGTAAATTAAATTAAATAAGAATCAATTAAACGAAACAGCTGATTAAGCGAAAGAAATTTCTCAACCAAAATAAATCTCATCAGTTATACCTACCATTCTGATCCAACGATCTCCTCAAAACAAGTTTACCATTTTATTTTGCGCAAAGCAATCTAGTTCATCATTGTAGTAGCCTAGTTGGGTTTCAGGACCTGCCCCTAAGGTCGCTCTCTGCACGACCCGATCTCTGTACGTAGCATCATGCATTGGTGTCTCATTTCGAAGGAAGTGCTTGACTTGTTTGGTACTGAATACTATGGCACTTATATCGTTACTTGTGTCTCATGTTACCAAGTTATCTCATTTACATTCATTGTTAGTGTGCCTTTAAAGTCCAAATAATTATTTCCCAAAATCAAAATCCTTTTTACCATTAAATGATGAATACTAGTGCAAAACTGCTATTTTTATGCAACACTATCGACCTGCCAATCATTTAAATCTAGTATGTCGAACTGCTGATGTTTGTCCTACCGACCTTTTGAGTCCGGTCTATCGAACTGTTTGAATTTGGCCTGCCGAAGGATGAGGTCGGCCTGCCGATTTGTTGAAATCTGTAAAATTTCTAGATTTCAAACCTCGGCAATCCCGAGCTCAATGATCAATATAATCCTGCTATATCAATTCATAGATCACAGAAAATACACAGAAACCATAGAGAGTCAATTTGTAATAGTTTTACATGATCTTGCCCAAATGTTTTCATATTCAAAGTTATAGCATTTAATGAAAATCTCCAATCTATAAAGACAACCCAAGATATGGATTTGCTTAGATTTTTTCATTAAGATTCCAAAGAAAAAACACTTGCTTAACTACAAATTCAAACATGCATGTGAAAGTTTAATTCAGAAATACCAAGAACACAAACTAAGTTCACATTTTCCACTATATCTCACTTTGATCTCATAATGCCCTTAGATGGTGTTAGAGATTCATTTTTGCTAAAACTTCAAGATGGGTTCTCAGATACAGAAGAAAATAGGGCTTCATCTTCAACTTTGGCCTCTGGTTTGACAATGCCTGTTTGTTTCTATTTTTTTTAGTAAAGTAGAAAATGAGAAAGAGAGAAAGAGAGAGAAAACGTGAAAGAGAAAGAGGCAGAAAACTAGGAAGATTTTGGGGTGTTGCTCTAGCTTTTGTCTAAAAAGTGGAGGAGTTTTCAAGACAAAACCATGGGCCTTTATGTGAAGTACAAATGAAAGGCAAATGTGGCATTATGGTAAATAAGGAAAAAGTCAATAATATGAAGGTCAATAAGTAAAACTACTTCAAAATTAATACTTTTATCTATAAAACCATAATTTTCAATGATTTGAAAATCAAAATTATGCAAATAAAATTTTTAAAATACATGCTAATGACATTTAATTATCTTGGCATACTAAATAATTAAACTTAACATAATTAATCTTACTTAAAATTTATGGGCGTTATAGCTGTAACCTATATATTCATAATAATGTGCTACATCTGCTCAATTATTTTGTATATAATAAAACTATTTTTATTTTATACAAAATTGTGTGGAGTTTCTTTATTTTCGATCCTGGATATCATTTTTCAATTTCTTTCGCATATTTGTTAGGGGCATTGACCAGGCAAGAAGGTTTATAAACGTGCATGTAACCAAAAAAATAAGTAATTAATATAAAATTAACTTTTCATTTTAAGAATCTTTGTTTTTAAAAGTTGTTCACTTTTTTATAATATTATGATTTTGTTTATCAATTGTGTTTCTTGCGAAATTTAAAAATTAATTGTTTGCGGTGTTTTTCTTGCCCTTTCATATACTACACAACATTAATATTACCAAAGCCATCTTTAGGCTTAATTACATAAATTTTCCCTCATGTAACTCAAGTCTTTAAAAGATAACATCCATTCCCCTGGTCTACAAATATCAACACAAAAAATCCTCAATAGGATTTTTAATAAAAAATGACACGTGCTACACAAAAAAGAAGATTCAATGAACAATTTACTTAACATTTATTCTAATTGCTTTTCCATCTGCAGGGAAGTTAAATAATATATTTATTATTTTTTAAATTTTTTTTAGGTTTTTTAGTTCATTTTCCTTAAATATTAGAATATTTATTTATGCCACATTTTAAAATCAGATAAACTTTAGGCAAAATAATTTATGTGCACTACAACAAATGTTGCTTTTACGATGCTAATTAGATGAGGTTTCCTCGAAAACTATCGTCATAAAAAACATAGCACGTAGACCAATGTGTTTTGAATTTTCATGCTATCTTTAGATGACGGTTTAATAAAAATCAACGTTTAACGTATAACATAAGATGGCAGATTATAATAAACTATCGTCAAATATATTTCATAAGCTTGTCCATTTAATAATCAAACCCTCAAAACAGTACCCCTCTCTTTCTCTTTTCAAAAATCAAACCTAGATTTTTCTCTCTCTCTAAATGCCACCATGGTCTTTGTCTCATCTTACCCTCATCTGCTTCCCTTTGATTCCCCTTGCCTCTGTAGCCATCATCGTTGTCACTACTCTTTGTCACCATCATCGCCTCCATCACCTTCGACTATCCTCACCTTCGTAGCTGTCGCCACTCCTCATCACTGTCTTATGTCATTGCTTCTTTTGGTAATTAGTTTAATGTTATTTATATTCTTATTGAATGTTGTTTATTTAATAAATTTTCTTCGTTAATAATTAGGTTTTATTTAGGTTTTGTCAATCGATTTGTTATTAAATATAATTTCAAAGTAGTCATAAATGATTTGTTGAATATGTCTAGGCTTAGATTTGATTGGTTTGGGTATATTAGCTTTAATTTTTTTCTTAGTTTTGATAAATTGTTTCAATGTCAATTTAGGTTCATTATTATTAGTGCTTAGTGTTAGTTTTAGTTTTAGTGTTATTAATTAGTGTTATTAGCTTTTGTTATTTGCTTATTTATTAGTTAATGTTGGCATGTGATATTAACGAATGTTATTGTGTTAGTTTTAGTGTTATTAATAAGTGAGTTTAATAAATATTGGTGCCTTATTGTGTGTGAATTTTCATAAATATTGATATGTTGACATGTTAGTATATCGGTAAGAAATTTCACCTTCAATGACTAGATGTTTCGTCATAGAAAGTTCAAATTTAGTCGCAGAAAATCATCTGCGACTAAAAATTTATTGTCGTGCCTTGGTTACTAAAAGTCGGTGGTACAAAATCTTTTGTGACTAGAACATTGTAGCCGCCAATTGTTCATGCATTCCGTGACCAACGACATGAAAATTCATTGGTAACTAATACTTATCGTTGTTGAATCAATTGCGAAACATACAATGACTAACTTTAGTCGGAAAAAGGTCCAAGTTAGCGACTAATATTTAATTGTAAAAGACTACTATATAAAGGCATATTTGTAGATATACTAGTAGTCAGAAATTACATTTTTAGAAAGAAAATATTATCCACGACTAAAAACTTAGTCGCCATATGTCAAAGATACTTAACCTTTCAACAACTAATAGGTATTTGGCAAAGTGAGTTCCAACTTATGAGTTCTAACTCAAACAGTTTAAAGCTCTTATGTGAATTACAGTGTAATACAAAAGTATGCTATAGTGTAAAGCTCTCGCATGCTACAATACTTTCAGTTTTAAACTCTCAGTATTAACTCATTTCTTAAACACCCTATAAGCGTTGATCACTTAAAGTAATCTATTTTTTGAATATCTTATATATCCGTATCGTTTAATTTGAGAGGTAACAACTTGAAATTGCAATTCAAATTGAATGGCACAACCTTAAAGTTGATTGTCAAAGTCAATATTCAAATGGCAATGTCTTGTATTCAATATAACTAAACGCAATCTAAATTTGAAGTAAATATCCATACATAATAACAATTATAACTCTTGCAGAATAAATTAAAAAAAATACAATATACAAGCGTGAATATCACTAGGTGGGGCGCATAGTGAGCGGCAACAGCTGGAATGGTTGAACCAAAATAAAAGATCCTCATCCAATTTATTTATGCACGACCGGAGCTATAAAAAGTCGAAACATCTCTTGCTGTTTCTTTTCAAATCCACTCAACAATCTTGTCCCGCTCCTGTTGTAGCTCTTATTAACATGAAAAGTCTGGTTTAATAACAAGTTACAGCATTAGAGATATTAAGAATCAAGAGACAATAGACAAGTTACAAGTCACATAGCATAATAAAGAAGAATCAATACAATGTTCATGATAAATGTTTAAAAAAAAAAAATGAACAGAAAGGGGGTGGCTTTTCTAAAGAGAATGCTTTGACTTTTAACAAGTTTGGGCATATGGGACTCCTCATCTACATAAAGCTATTAGATCATTTTACTTATTTATTTATTTGTTTGTTTATTTATTTATTTATTTATTATTTACTTACTTGTATTGGTTCAAAAACCTTGCTATGTATTTATTTTTCTTTTTTTATGCTGTCCTCATTTCTCGCTTTGTTTTTTTCTTTTTGTTTTAATTCCTATCTAATTTCCACAAACTTGTACTTCTACCATTATTGTTTTCTGTTCCACCTCATATTTTTTGTTGTCACTCTCGTTCTCCTAACTTTATTTTCTCAGCACTTTCATAATTAGTTGCTCCCTAGGATTTATTGGCTTCAATAGCCACAATAATGCAAATTTATGAGAATATTTTAGAGATTTATTTTATAAACTTTCAATAGCCACAATATTTTAGAGATTTATAAACTTTTTTTATGTTAAGAGATTATTTTAATGTTATATTTTTATTTTATCTTTCTGCACACATCATATTGTTTTAGAAGATACATTAAAATATTTGAAATTTTACTTTAGTTTTATACTACCTGAGATTATACTTTTGTTCTTGATTGTGTCCCCGTTGAATTTAAATCCTAGCTCCTTTACTGAGGCGATCAACTCAAGTAGGAAAATGAATCATATTAGCACAAAACAGAGAAACAAAAAGGAAGAAAACTTAAAAAAAAAAAATTAATTAAGGCTACAATGATCCATTTCTTAGCTGATGTTTATTGATGTATTTTTTAAGAATAGAGAGAACAGAGGCTATGAATTTTTGGGAATGAAATATGTTTGAGGATTGTATAAAACATTTTCCTTAAAGGTTTTATTTGCCCTCATTTATTCAAGTTTGCTAAAGAGTTTTTGTGGCAAATTACTCCCAATATGCAACAAACACTTAAACTCTATATTTAACAACAATATAGTGTTTTAGAACAAGATATGAATTCTGTAATAATTCTTATGTAATAACAGGGGTGCCATTTGAAGAATGGACACAATTGGATTAATTCATACAACCTTTCAATTCAAACAACCTTCACATAAAGATACTTCTTTAAACATAAAGGTGTTTCTTTATTTATAAAGGTGTCTATTTGTGTATCAAAACATCTATTACAACTGATGTGTTTATTGCTAATAGTTGTTTAGGCTTGTATAAAAGTATACAACCATTGAATACACCGGTTTGAAACAACTCAAAAGACAAAAAGGTCATCATACATCAGCTCGAGAAGCACCATGGTGCTAGGCTCTCTAAAACAATTTTCATGATTGGTGACCCAATAGGCGCTGCGGCGCTACCCATTTAGAGCCATGATGCCATTCCAACGCCTAGGCGCTCTGAGCATAGCACCTAGGCATAACCCTTTCTATCCAAAAACACTAATTGTATTTCTTAGCTTCAATTTTGAGCGTCACGATGCAACGTGCTGATGCTAAATACACATAAAAAAGTATACTTTTATATTCTTTAACATGTCTAATGATCTTATAACATATGAGAGATATATTATAATCTTCCTTACAATCCCCCATTAGATTGTAATATTTCTCCAGATTTAACGATGATAAACTCACGCATATAAGAAGGTTTCTTTTAATTTTAACCTTCAATTAGTGAATATACTTTAAAGTATTCACAAGACAGCAATGTACTTTGCATTGAACTTTGTCTCTTAAGCAAATACTGGAAATATATGACATATAAGATATCCTAGAATTCAAATTATGTTCCAATCATTTAACACTATTTTGACTTTGTGCTCAATCTTGGATTCATGAACATTTACAAGACTAAATTATGGTCTTGTTAGAAATAGCACCATTACATATGTTCGCATAGGTGAAGTTTCAAATCATGTCTCTGGCTACCATAAGACGAACTTCATTAAGTGAATAAGCTAAACCTTAACCACATAGCTAATTTGCACCGAACATCTTGGAAGGGATAATAAAATTCTTGGTGCTAACCTAGTCACATAATGGAGATTTGTTCTTACCTATTTAACTATGGAATAGCGGTACAACTATTACATAGTTGGCTTACCATCACCGGTGACTCTTACTCAAAAGGTTTCAGTCCCATTCCACTAGATGTGTCCTTGACTAAGTCTCTAGAAAGACCTTTTGTTAAAGGATTTGCTAGGTTCTTGTTAGTCCTAACATAAACAATATTAATAACACTATCGGTTATTAGTTGTTTCACATATTCATGTCTCAAGCTAATATGTGTAAACCTTCTATTATAAACTTTGTTATAAGCTCTAGACAATATAGCTTCACTATCATGGTGCAAAGAAATAGATGTCAATATCAAATAACAAATTTCCCAGTCATTCCACTTTTTTGCCTGTAGTTGTAAGTGCTATAAACTCACTTTCCATCGTTGAGTGAGTAATACACATTTGTTTTCTTAGAAGCCCATGACACGGCTCCTCCTGCAATTGTGAAAATCCAACCGAATGTGGATTTATTATCACTTGCATTGCTTATCCAACTAGCAATATCCAAGTACCCTTCTAGTACTATAAGATAATCATTGTAAAACAAAACCGATGAATGGTCCTCTTAAGATAACCAAGTATTCTTCCAATTGCTTTTCAATATTCAACACTTAAGTTACTCGTAAAGCTTGACTTTTTGTATACCGTAAATGCAATGTTCTGTCTTGTACAATGCATAGCATATATC
Source organism: Artocarpus hirsutus (assembly GCA_946598075.1). Classification (NCBI taxonomy): domain Eukaryota; kingdom Viridiplantae; phylum Streptophyta; class Magnoliopsida; order Rosales; family Moraceae; genus Artocarpus; species Artocarpus hirsutus. Next base: position 46,079 of record CAMOHE010050140.1, read on the forward strand.
AAGCTACCAATCACACTAGTATACTCAAGTTGTCCTACCACTCGGCCATCTTTTCTACTAATTTAACACTAGAATCATATGGGATCTTTAAACTTCAAAAGATTGGATTTAAGTACCTTCTCAATATAATAAGATTGACACAATGAGTAACCCCACTATGCTTCCTCACTTTCACACCTAAAATAGTATCTACCTTACCTAGATCTTTCATCTTAAATTGTGAAGTTAGATACTTCTTAGTATTATTCACTCTTTGCATCTTTGTTCCAAAGATAAACAAGTCATCAACATACAAACAAATTATCACACCAAAATCATTTGTAAATCTAGAATAAATATAGTTATCCACATTATTATGCTTAAAACCATGAGACAAGATAACCGAATCAAGTTTCTCATGCCATTATTTTAGTGCTTGTTTTAATCCATAAAGCTACTTGACTAACTTGTAAACCTCATTCTCATTTCCAAGCAACACAAACCCTTTGGGTTGTTCCATATAGATTTCCTATCAAGATCACCATTAAGACTATTTGGTGCACATGCAAATTGTATATCGAAGCAATTGCAAATAGCACTCTAATACATGTCAACATAGCTACTGTCTATACCACGCTTTTGTCTAAAGCCCTTGGCACCAATCTAGTCTTGAAAGTTTATATAGACCCATTAGTGTTGTAATTTCTTCTAAACACTCATTTGTTGCTTATTAGTTTCAATCTTGGAGGGAGATCAACCAAAACGCAAGTCCTATTAGACATTATGGAACCTCTCTCCAAAAAGAGGTCTCTCTAGATGACGTGGCTTCACTTAAAGTATTTGGATCTTCTTCACCATGTAGCAACAATGGTATTTTATTAAGTACACCATTTATATCTCCTTCAACTAAAGTGTCAAAGCTTGAGATGAAATAACCTTTGGTGTTAAGCTCTTTTCTTTTCTTTCACATTGACTTATTAGTGTCTTTTCTTTTATTAGTGGAGATACTAAGAGTATAGTCACTTGGCTAATCAACATTAGACTCTAATTTAGTAATAGAATCAACATTAAATTTATTTTTTAATAAAATTTAACATCTCTTGATTCCACGATTACATTTGAATCTAGATTCAGCAATCTATAAGCCTTGGAATTTTTGGCATAGCCTATAAAAACACATTTAATTCCTCTTGCATCTAACTATATTCTAGGATCATGCACTCTATAAAGGCTAAACAACCCTACACCCTTTAATATATCAAGTTTGGTTTTCTTCCTTTCTATATTTCATATGGAGGGACATGTGTTTTCATAGATGTTATTCTATTATGAACAGGACATATAGTAAGTAAAGCTTTCCCCCCATAAATTATTAGGTACTTTTGCATTAAGAAGTATAGAGTTAAATCATAGTGATTAATATCCTGTTATTTCGTTTAGTCAAACTATTTTATTGAGTAGTAAAGGGGCTAACTTTTGGTGAATAATACCATGCTCTTCACAAAAGCATCAAAATCATTCGAAAAGCATTCACCATGTCTATCGCTTTCAACCGTTTTGATCTTCTTATCTTTTTGGTTTTGAAGCTGAAAAGTTTGAACTTAACAAAGGGTTCATCTTTTGTTCTAATTAAGTACACATATGTGTATATCGAACAATTATCACTAATAGTGATAAAGTATTTCTTCCTCCTCTTGCTAAAATTCTATTGTATTCACAAATATCGGTATGAACTAAATCTAATATTTGAGTATTTCTTTTAGCTTTAAGAAAGGGGTTCTTTGTTGATTTTGTTTGTTGTTTTACATTTTTGAAATTAATCAAACAATGTTTATGTTGGCTTTGGTGCCCTAAAAGCTGTGACATTATACATATTGTTAATAAATAAATAAAGTGACATTTATTATTATTTTGGTTGCTTATATGTGTTATGAATACATTTATAAACATCGAGAAAATTTCATGATTATTTATATTACTATAAATTTAGTATATAAGTGTTATATGCTTAGGGATAAAATTTATAGATAATAATCTAAATAGTCCATAATAATTAATTAAAGTTTGGGATCTTTAATTAAATATTACAAATATGGTCCAATCTCATTTAGAATGACATAGTCATTCTCCGGACTATTAATATAGAAACATTGGATTAGAGGTACTTTATATAATGAGATTATATAGGACTGGACCAGATAAATTCTGAATCTCTAATAATCATCCGTTAGAAATAGAGTATTCAAATTTATCACTATGATGATTATATATTTGACAGTCTTAATCAAGAGTATTTATTAGACTCTTGTTTATGACATTATTTTTTTGATTTGCTTCATAAGATTTGTTTTAGCATAGATCATAACTTTGCATCTTAGAAATATAATATAATAAATGGCTAGGAATAATATTATACAGATATGGAATCCATTCCTTCCTTATGGAAGTTAAAAAAATAGTTCTCTTGAGTGATAATTCAAGATTTGAATAGTAGAGCGCTCGTTCATAATAAGATTATGAATTAACTGTTCATTAGAGAATTATTGGAACTCAAGAATAAAGATGTAACAAGAGAGGTGAACGGATATTGGATCTAACTCTTATTATGAACTATTTATAAGGGACTGACTTACATGTAATGATTATATCAATGGACTACTTGCTAATTTTCTTTGGGTAATTTTACTATAATCTCAAGAGTTCAGTTTTAGGTTTTTAGTGGTATAACACCGAAACTAATAAATTTGGCACATTAATCAGAGAGTTTAATTAATTGTCAAATTTATTGGAGCTTGGGTTATAAGTCCATAAGTCCCCAATACCACCTCTGTAACACTATATTGGATTTATACATAAAATGAATTATACATATTTAATTTAGAATTATTGAATTTTAAATTAATTATTTCACACTTGAATTATTAATGTGATACAGAAAAATATTCTCTGTAACACATAATGTAATGTGATAAATGTTGTCACATTTAACTAAGCATTAGTTAGTTAATTAATTGATTAATTTTAAAATCTATTCTTAAATAAATGTGATTTACTTTTGAATCTAGATTTGGATATATATATATATATATATGTTTTGAACCAAATCATTTTATATATATTAAATTTTATTATTTATTAATATATATATATATGTTATACGAATCACGTTAATGTGATTCGGTAAGTAAAAAAAAAAAAAGGAAGTAGCCAGATTCGTTTACGGAAACGTAAACGTTCACATATATATATATATATTAATAAATAAATAAAAAAAGGTGATTCGGTTAATAAAAAAAAGGAAAGGAAAAAGATATAAAAAGAGAGAGATAACAGTTATATCAAGAGATTTTTAATTCACGTAACTTTTACAAAACACTTAGAGAGAAAAACTGAGAGTTCTTCTCTGAAAAAAAAAAGTCTGCTATCTCATTGTTGAGTACATAGTAGATTTAGAAAAGTGTGAGGAAAATTTATTCTTGCAGTTTGACACCCTCACGTTTTTCTATTGGTGTGGAGGCCTAGATTGGAAGATCGTGGTGTCAAAGAGGAAAGTTAGGATACCCTGATAGTCTTCAAAAGGTTAGTAAAACTCCCAAAGCTTTCTATTATTAATTAAAATTATATATCTATTCTCGATGAACAAAGTTTTCAAAAAATTTTTGTTTGTCAACGATCCATTCCTTCCACTATGTTTCAATTTTTAATTCCAACAAATGACATCAGAGTGGGTTATAGCATATATAATTTTAATTAACGTGATTTTATTTTGATAATATCATTTTTTAATGCATGTTTGTGGGTACTTTGCATCTTTGTAATTTTTATTCATGTGATGAATGGTTGTTTAAAAAATGAATTTTTGGTCGTTAATTATATATGGTCCTTTTGGATTGATAATTTTATTTCAGTTTGATTAGATCAAATCTGTGTAAACCCAAAAAGAGGTATAGGCTTTTTTGTAATTTATTATTATAATTATTATTTCTTTTCAATTTTTTTTTCTTTTCTCCCTTTCTTCACTTGCTACATGTGGAGCGATGAAGAAAAAGAAGTCCATTGGATCTTTTGGCCCAGTTGAGAACTTTGGGCGTATCAAATTTCAAAGGTAACTTAGTAAATTGTTGCACAATAAACCACCCGATGAAGACTGTAAAATTAGAGCAAGGAATTATGTATAACTTATAAAAAGACCTTTGTAATTTTTTTCTCTTATTTTTTTTATGGGTTGTAATTTTAATTATCCAAAAGGACTCGGTCAAAAATCTATTGTTTATTTTCATAATTTATTTTCATGTGATGATTGTAATAACATGTTTATGCATTATAACATGTCATCTAGGAAAGTGCCAACTTATAGTTATTGTAACATGACATGCATACACTTGCATATTATTTTTTTTATAAAGGTGTTTATAAAATGATTTAATATGTGTTAGAATTAATTTAATCTGATTAAATTATTTGGGTTGATTTTATAGAATCTTAATTTATTAATCAACCGAATAATGTGAATTTAGTTTTAATAGTTAAGACTTGGTAAAATTCATATTAGTTCTAAGTTATCTAATTTTAAATTGTTTAATGTTGGGTAGCTTAGACAATTCATAATAAATTTAGATTTTTAGAAAATCTGATAATTTATTTAAGTGTAAGTAGAATGGGATTCTATTAACACATAATATAACGTAGTAATTAAAAATTGTTTTTATTTACTAGAGTTATGAAACATATGATGTTTTATAAGATAAAACACATCTTTTAAAATAATGAGTGGCATAAGGTAATATGACAATATAACTTGCGGTCTCCACTATTAGCACAACACCGTAAGATTTAGGTGGCGCCTCGTGACACTTTGATTTCGTCCTCCCTACGGAGGGTGTCCATTTAAATCAATAACAAGGTTGGCTTCCAAGAGATAGGATTCTATAATGTATTTCGAAATTGACCTACCCTATGGCGGCAATTTTGAGTTAAGTTGTTAAAATCTAAAATAGTGGGTCACACTCATAAGGATATAATTAAATTGTTAATTATATCTTGACCAAATATAAACAGTTATTAATAAATATAGAAAATATGAGATATTTTGAATATATTTATTAATTGAGAATGTCTCAATTCAATTCATAAATAATTTGACCTACCCTAAGGCAGCACTTTCTTTATTAAAATTGAATAATCGTGGAATTAGTAAAATATTATTTTGTGTTTTTTCATATGCATCATACATCACGTTTACTATTCTAAAACATATATTTATGATGTTTATGCAACCATTTAATTTATGTTATTTTATTTATTTATTACAACAATAATATCTAATCCAATAATCGCTATTATCTCAAATGAAAAATTAACCGGAGATAATTTTGTCAAGTGGAAGAGTAACATGAACATTGTACTAATTTGTGAAAATTACAAGTTTATCCTGACGGAGGAATGTCCTCTATCGTCTGCTACCAATGCTCCTCGTAATGTACGAGAAGTATATGATCGTTGGATCAAGGCAAACAACAAGGCCCGCTGTTATCTTTTGGTTGGCATGTCTGACGTGCTTAGGATGAAGTATGAAAGCATGGAGACCGCTTATGAGATAATGTAGTCTCTACAAGACATGTTTAGTAAACCTTCTGAAAAGGCACGCCACGAAGCCGTTAAGGCGATAATGAATGCCAAAATAAAGGCAGCGATTTCGGTCAAAAAACATGTTCTCAACATGGTTAACTATCTTTATGAGACCGAGGTGAACGGGGCTGTGATAGATGAAGCCACATAGGTGGGGATGATTTTGGAAACTCTCTCTCCTGCATTCCTTTAGTTTAAAAGCAACTATTTCATGAACAAGCTGAAATATAATATGACTGAGTTGCTTAATGAGCTGCAAACCTTTGAGTCTATTTCTAAAGAAAAGAAAAAGACTTAAGAAGGTGAGGCAAATGTTATAGAAGCTCAACCCTCCTCTTCTACTCAAAAGAATAAGAAGAGGAAGAGAACTGAAGGAAGTGGTAAGTCTAAAAATGGAGGGCAACCTAAGAAGAACAAAAGCAACAACAACAAAAAGAGCTCAAACCAAAAGAAGCCTAAAGGAAAATGTTTCCACTGCGGCGTAGTTGGGCACTGGAAGAGAAACTGCAAGAAGTATCTTCAGGAGCTCAAAGAAAAGAAGAACAATGGTAAATCAGATTTACTCATTTTAGAAGCTTGTTTAGTTGAAAATGATACTTTACCTTGAATAATTGATTCAGGGGCAACTAACCATGTTTGTTCTTCTTTGCAGATGCTTAGTTCTTTAAGGAAGCTTGTCGACGGGGAACAAACGATGAGAGTGGGAACAAGAAAGGTTGTTTCTGTAACAGCAGTGGGAGTTGTCAAACTTTATTTTAGAAATAAGTTTTTAACTTTGGACAATGTTTATTACATTCTTTGTTTTCGTAAAAATTTGATTTCTGTTTCTAAGTTGTTTGAACAAATGTTTAATGTTTCTTTTAATAATAATTATGTTAATATTTCTAGAAATGGTTTGAATATTTGTTCTGTGCATCTAGAAAATGGGCTTTACACTTTAAGGCCCAACGAAAAATCACT
>CAMOHE010050140.1:59786-113573 GCA_946598075.1 Artocarpus hirsutus
GGGCTTTACACTTTAAGGCCCAACGAAAAATCACTGCTCAATACTGAAATGTTCAAAGTTGAACAACCAAAACCCAAGAAGCAAAAGATTTCTTCTGATAATGAAACATACCTATGGCACCTTGATTAGGTCACGTTAACTTTGATAGAATTAACAGACTAGTAAAGGATGGTCCTTTTAAAGAACTAAAGGTTAGTTCTTTATCAGTTTGTGAATCTTGTCTTGAAGGTAAAATGACTAAAAGGCCCTTCTCTACAAAATGAGAAAGGGCCAAGGAACCACTTGAGCTAATACATTCAGATGTCTACGGTCCATTGAATGGACAAGCACGTGGTGGTTATGAATATTTTGTCAGTATGGTTACGTATACTTAAAAGGAAATCTGAAACTTTTGAAAAGTTCAAAGAATTCCAAACGAAAGTTGAAAAGCAATTAGGAAAGATGGTGAAGACTCTTCGATCTAATTGAGGAGGAGAAAACCTTGATACTGAATTCAAGGACTATATGATAGAATATGGTATTCTATCACAACTCACCGCACCTAGAACACCACAATAAAATGGTGTTGTAGAGAGAATAAATCAGACGTTGCTAGATATGGTGAGATCCATGCTCAGCTACTCATCATTACCCACTTCGTTTTGGGGATATGCACTACATACTGTAGTATATCTTTTAAACATAGTTTCATCTAAGTCTATTCCAAAAACACCTTTAGAGTTATAGAATCGTCACAAACCTAGTATGCGACATATCCGTATATGGGGGTGTCCAGCACATGTGTTGGAAGGAAAGACAGGGAAGCTGGAACCACGTTTGAAAGTATGCTTGTTTGTGGGATACCCAAAGGGAACGAGGGGAGGTTTGTTTTATAGTCCACAAGAAAAGAAGGTATTTGTATCCACAAATGCCACTTTTCTAGAGAATGATTATATGACAAACTATAAACCTTATAGTAAAGTTGTACTTGAATAGTTACTTTCTGATCAGATCAGACCGCAACTGATAACCGTTTTCGAAGGACAAAATGAAGAGACCACATCTCCCGATCAGAATGTCATACCACCTCGACATAGTAAGAGGGTATGAGACCACCTACTCGCAACAGAGAAATTGGAGAAGCACATGTTGTAACTCTGATAATGGTGAGCATGATCCATTGACATATCATGATGCAATGGAAGATTCTGAGTAGGAAAAATGGCTAGAAGCTATGGACCTTGAAATGGAGTCAATGTACTCCAATTTAGTCTAGGAACTTGTAGACCTACTTGAAGGTATAAGACCCATAGGGTGCAAATGGATTTACAAGAAGAAAAGAGGAGTGGATGGGAAAGTTAAGACTTTCAAAGCTAGGCTTGTGGCAAAGGGTTATACCCAAAAGGAGGAGTTGACTATGAAGAAACTTTCTCGCCTGTAGCTATGCTTAAATCCATTCGGATTCTTTTATCCATTGCTGCTTGTCTTGATTATGAGATATGGCAAATGGATGTCAAGACTGCCTTTTTGAATGGCTATCTTGAGGAAAACATCTATATGGTGCAACCATAAGGGTTTGTAGTCAAAGGTCAAGAGCAAAAAGTTTACAAGTTGCAGAGGTCCATCTGTGGACTCAAGCAAGCTTGAAGATCTTCAAACTTGAGATTTGATGAGGCGATCAAATCTTATGGTTTCGATCAAAATATTGATGAACCTTGTGTATATAAGTACATCAAAAATAAGAAGGTGGTCTTCTTAGTTCTTTATATAGATAATATCCTACTCATTGGGAATGATGTAGGTGTATTATCTAATGTAAAGAAATGGCTCGCAAACCAATTCCAAATGAAAGATTTGGGAGAGGCAAGTTATGTTCTTGGAATCCAACTCATAAGAGATCGCAAGAACAAACTGTTGGCGCTGTCTCAAGCATCGTATATCGATAAAGTACTTTTTAGATTTTCGATGCAAAACTCCAAGAAAAGTAATTTATCTACACATCATGGAGTTTATCTTTTAAAAGAGCAGTGTCCTAAGACACCTCAAGAGAAAGAAAACATGAGACAAGTACCCTATGCATCTATAGTGGGAAGTCTAATGGATGCCATGTTGTGTACAAGACTTGACATTTGCTATACGGTGGGTACAGTCAGTCGGTATCAATCCAACCCAGGATTAGATCATTGGATAGTGGTTAAACATATTCTCAAGTATCTCAGGAGAACGAAGAACTATATGCTTATATATTCTGGTGAGAATTTGATACCCATTGGATACACTGATTCTGATTTTCAATCAAACAAAGACACATGTAAATCTACATTTGGATTGGTGTTTACTTTTGGTGGTGGAGCCATAGTTTGGAGAAACATCAAACAATCTTGTATTGCTGATTCAACTATGGAAGCTGAATACGTGGCTGCTTATGAAGCAACTAAAGAAGCTGTTTGGCTCTGTAAGTTCTTAAATGATCTGAAGTAGTTCCAAGCATGGATAAACCACTCACACGGTATTGTGATAATAGTGGGGCAGTGGCAAATCCAAGAGAACCTAGAAGCCACAAAAGAGGAAACCATATAGAGAGAAAATATCATTTGATCAAAGAAATAGTACATCGAGGCAATGTGAAAGTTGTGAAGATAGCGTCGAAAAACAACCTTGCTTACCCTTTCACCAAGATGTTACTTGCAAAGAGCTTTAAGGGACACTTGGAAGGCTTAGGTCTTAGAGGCATGTCTCACTTGCTTTAGGGCAAGTGGGAGGTTATTGGGTTTGGTGCTCTAAAAGCTGTGACATTGTACATATTGTTAATAAATAAATAAAGTGACATTTATTATTATTTTGGTTGCTTATATGTGTTATGAATACATTTATAAACATCAAGAAAATCCCATGATTATTTATATGACTATAAATTTAGCATATAAGTGTTATATGCTTAGGGATAAAATTTATAGATAATAATCTAAATAGTCCGTAATAATTAATTAAAGTTTAGGATCTTTAATTAAATACTACAAGTATGGTCCAATCTCATTTAGAATGAAATTGTTATTATCCAGACTATTAATATAGAGACATTGGATTGGAGGTACTTTATATAATGAGATTATATAGGACTGAACCAGATAAATTATAAATCTCTAATAATCATCTGTTAGAAATAAAGTATTCAAATTTTTCACTATGATGATCATATATTTGACAGTTTTGAACTTGAGTATTTACTAGACTCTTGTTTATGACATTATGTTTTAGCACAGATCATAACTTAGCATATTAGAATATAATATAATAAATGGCTGGGAATAATATTATACAGATATGGAATCCATTCCTTCCTTATGGAAGTTAGAAAAATAGTTCTCTTGAGTGATAATTTGAGGTTTGAATAGTAGAGCGCTCATTTATAATAAGATTATGAATTAACTGTTCATTAGAGAATTATTGGAACTCAAGAATAAAGATGTAATAAGAGAGGTGAACGGATATTGAACCTAACACTTATTATGAACTATTTATGGAGGACTGACTTATATGTAATGGTTATATCAATAGACTACTCGCTAATTTTCTTTGAGTAACTTTACTATAATCTCAAGAGTTCAGTTTCAGGTTTTTAGTAGAATAACATTGAAACTAATAAATTTGGCACATTAATCAAAGAGTTTAATTAATTGTCAAATTTATTGGAGCTTAGGTTATAGGTCCATAGGTCTCCAATACCACCTCTGTAACACTATATTGGATTTATGTATAAAATGAATTATACATATTTAATTTAGAATTATTGAATTCTGGATTAATTATTTCACACTTGAATTATTAATATAATATAGAAAAATGTTCTCTATAACACATAATGTAATATGATAAATGTTATCACATTTAACTGAGCATTAGTTAATTAATTAATTGATTAATTTTAAAATCTATTCTTAAATAAATGTGATTTACTTTTGAATTTAGATTTAGATATATATATATATATATATGGTTTTGAACCAAATCTTTTTATATATATAAGATTTTATTATTTATTAATATATATATATATTACATAATGTTTTACCTTATATATATATATATATGTTATATGAATCACGTTAACGTGATTCGGTAAGTAAAAAAAAAAAGGAAGTAGCAAGATTCGTTTACAGAAACATAAACGTTCACACACACACACACATATATATATATATTAATAAATAAATAAATAAATAAATAAAATGGTGATTCGGTTAATGAAAATAAAGGGAAAGAAAAATTATATAAAAAGGGAGAGATAACAATTATCTTAAGAGATTTTTCATTCACGTAACTTTTGTAAAACACTCAGAGAAAAAAACTGAGTTCTTCTATAAAAAAAAAAGGCTGCTATCTCATTTGTTGAGTACATAGTAGATTTAGAAAAATGTGAGGAAAATTCATTCTTGTAGTTTGACATCCACACGTCTTTCCATTGGTGTGGATGCCTGGATTGAAAGATCGTGGTGTCAAAGAGGAAAGTTAGGATACCCTGATAGTCTTCAAAAAGGTTAGTAAAACTCCCAAAGCTTTCTATTATTAATTAAACTTATATATCTATTTTTTATGAATAAAGTTTTCAAAAAATTTTTGTTTGTCAATGATCCGTTCCTTCCGCTGTGTTTCAATTTTTAATTCCAATAGTTTAGACATGTATTTCAAAGATCTAAAGTTTAAGTATGCTAAACAAGCATGCCAAATATAAAAAGACTCAACAATATAAATAGAATTTATCACTTTATTATTGACACTAAGTTTGTACTTGCCATCACAAGAATAACCATTCCCCATAAAGGCTCCATTCTTTGATACAATACATTTATTATTCTCAAATACAATCTTTAGTCCATTTTTGCACATTACACTAGCAGATACACAATTCTTCCTTATGTCAGGAACATGGAAGACATTACTCAAAGTCATTTTCTTTCTAGAAATAAATTAATCTCCACCACACCTTTACCGGCAACCACCGTTGTGTCATGGTTCTCAATTAGAACTATTTGTCATCCTTTTTTCTCTGCATATGACAAGAATAATTTCTTATCATTGCAAACATGAATGGTGGCACCAGAATCAAGCCACCAATCGGAGGACTTAATTGTAGCCATATTGGTTTTAGCAATCATGTAAATTTTCATCTCCAAGACCATAGCACAAATCTCTTTGGATTTCTCTTCAATGACATTAGCTTTGTTGGAGTTCACTTCTTTCTTTTCCTTCTTGAACTTAATTGTCATTATTAACTTTGAAGTTCTTTTGAAACTTACTAGCTTCTGTAACATCAACTTTAGAGGAATTCAATATTTGTACTTGGGATCACAAGACTTAGTCTTCTTCTAGGGCAATATTAGCCCCATTATGAACGATTTAGAAATCTCCACATTTAGTACATGAAGCATAGTAACAATGACTTACAATACATGTATTTGGTCAAGAACGAACTTCATATCAATTATGATAAATTCTAAATATTTCAAGATAAAAAACTTCTCCATACCTTCTTTCTCGGCTTTATATTCAAGAGTTTTCAAAATATCTACTGGAGATTGCATGCATTGTAGAGATCATAGTGCCTCTCTAAGAGTGTTTTGAGGATGTGACACCGGCACATCACGTCATCATCTTCACATTTCCCGTTTACAATTTCACAACATCAAAATCATCTGCCTTTGGTTCCAAAAGAGCCTCCGTCTTCAAATCATTGAAACGATTGAGTTGAACATTTGGATTAAGAAATGACATCATATTCTTGTCAATCTCCATTGTAGAAATAAAATTATTAAGATTGTTAGTGTATTTTGTAGCAATAGAGAGAATGGAGACTATAAATTTCTATTGAGGCAAGTATAAAACACTTTTTTTAAAGGTTTTATTTGCCTTCATTTATTCAAATTCACTAAAGAGTCTTTGTGGCAAATTACCCCTAAGATATAACAAACACTTAGATACTACATTTAGCAATAATATAGTGTTCTAGATTAAGATATAAATCTATAACAATTCAAGAGTTTATGAAATGATGGAGGTGCCATTTGATGAATGGATACAACTGGATCAATCCATACAAACTTTTCACAAAGATACTTCTTCAAATGTAAAGGTATTTCTTTATTTGTAAATGTGTCTATTCGTGTATCAATACATCTATTACAACAAATGTTTCTGTTGCTAATAGATCAGGTTTGTAGAAAAGTATACAACCAATGAATACACCTTTTTAAAACAACTCAAAAGACACAAAAAATCATCATACATCAACTTGGGCGAGCGTTGTGGCACCATCTTTTCGATGCCCGGCACTAGGCTCTCTAGAACAATTTTACAATTGGTAAGATAGTAGGCACTAAGGCCCTACCCATTGGGCACCGTGGCGCTAATCCAATGCCTAGGCACTCTGAGCATAGCACTTAGGCGCTACCCTTTTCCATCCAAAAATGCTGATTGTATTTCATAGTGTCACGACTCCAATTTTGAGTGTCGTGGCTCCACGTTCTAATGCTAAATACACATGAAAAAAAAGTGTATTTTCATATCCTTTAATATATCTAATGAACTTATAACACATAAGAGATATATTAAATGTATCTTACAATCTTTCGTTCCACTATTCCATAAGATTTATAGTGCAATAGGTTAAAAAGTGAAATAAACGCAAAAAAAAAAAAAGGGAAAAAGAAGGAGACAATAGCTTAGTATGATGTACCAGACTCTAATTAACAAAATGCAAGTTTTTTTGGAAATCTGCTAAGCGTTGGATAAAATGTCTTCATACAGAGGCAAAAACAAAAAGCGCATCAATGGCAAGCGATGTAGTGGCAATCCTCAATTTTTATGCTCCTCCTTTACCCTCTGTCATAAATCTGAAACCCATAATGATAAAGAAACATTAGAGAAATAAAATTGAATCTAGAAAAATAAAGAAGAGTGCTTACTAATGACAAAGAAAGATGGTGGTTGAGGAAGAATATATGCAACATGTTTGGAAATGGGCATGTGAGGTTTATCATGGTTTTCTTCCCTTTCAAAACTAACTTCGTTCCAGAGGAAAAATAGGCTCCAAAAGATTTTCATTAATCTTTCTCCCAAATTTTAAAAATTAGCTTTAATTTTCAAACACTTCATTCTTTCAAATAAAAAAAATAAAACATACACACACGCACGCATGTGTGTATATATATATATATATATATAATTATAGACAATATATACAACAAAATATACTTTCTCTACCCATAATTATCCAATAATAGGTCTTTCACAATGGGACGCACCTATATAGTAACAGTATTTAATTATAAATATTAGCTAAGTTTGTACTTTAAGTTTTTTCCAACATACTAATAATACTTATATTGTTAATAATAATAAAAATACTAATTTATACTCAACCAAAAAGCACAATAATAACATATAAAAAGTTGTATTATTTTAAAGGGAAATTTTTAATTCTAATTTTAGTAACAATCCCAATACTATTTTTCTTAAATTTATGATTATTTTTTAGTTTTCACAACTAAGAATAAAATTAGATTATTTAAGAATGATAAAGATAGTAAAATCCATTGCTGAACATGTACTTACTTACGGACCATCACCAAATTTAGGCATAGCAAATTTTTTACCAGTGAATACATTTACATGCAAGACCTACCTTAAATAGGGTTAGTGGAAACCAAATTAAACTAGCGAAATTTTAATTTGCCATTCGGTTAAAGGCATGGATGAAAATTTTGAGGAAATTTTAGAAATTTTAGTGAAAATTTGAGAAATTTTGAGGTAATAAAATATCTTTCTACTGTATTATCAATTTCAATAAACATCATAGAAATACCAAAATATGAGTAAATTTTGGCAAAAATATCGATATCAAAAAATCTATAGTATATTTTGTATAAAATTTTGACCCATGTCGGATAAATTTCAACAAAATTTCAGTTGTGTAGGAAATTACAAATTTTAATGGATTTTTTCTTTTAAATAATCTATCAATATTTTATATTTTCAATGAATGAATATTTATTTTATACACATTAACCCCCACCGTAAAAGCTATGATATGGTTATTGATTTTAATTATCCTCATCCAAGCATACCACCACCATCTCAGGCAAACAATTGAAAGAATTCATAGTTTCCCATCCATTGAAATACAATAGGAAGAAATCAATAAACCTACATGTGGTATATTAATAACTATACTCTACACTACTTAAATAACATGTCATGTTTGAATCAAGTTGGAATCTTAACCATTTTGAGCCTTACAAAACTTCCTTTTGGTATTGACAAATCTAATATGTATGAAGTTTATTATATAAATCATGTTTATTTATGTTTATTTTTAATGTTTATTGTATCTTAAAGTATTAGAGATATTTAATATAAAATTTTCATAATTTTTATAATTTTTGTCAAAATTTTCTCTGATATCAATATTTTCCCCAAAATTTTCACAAAATTAAAGTAATGATATTTCCACCAGTACCAATATTTTCATCCTTGGTCATAAGATGGAACGAGTTTAGAGGTTCATGAGCTTAGCTATAGTATATATAATTCTAATATATAATTCTAAGTGTTGCTATTTGTTATGAAAGTTCAAAACTATAGTTGTTTGTTATTGTTAACTCAAAATCCATTATTGGTGTTTTTATTTATTTATTTTTCTTATAGTTTTTTTAATGTCAACTTAAAATCTATTATTGATGTTTTTATTTATTTATTTATTTATCTTAAAAATAAGAAACTTGGTAAATAAGGTGTTAGACATGTATGCCATAAGGAGTTAAAATGTAATATGTTTTTGGAGACATTCTTATCAATAAAGAGTTTATTTATCATTCATATACCAAATTGTTGTCCTCTTTACGTTTATATTTGTTGAATATATGATAAGCAAACAAAAGTCTATGACTGTCGGTCTAAACCTTTAGAATCAGGCATATGATGGATAGATTATGTGGAAGACATGATTCTAAAGATGATAGTCTAAATTATAAGATCCATAATCGAGGGAATAAATTTAGGTGCTTTATTCATGTAAAGATTGTTATGTTGTCTATATCCCTAATAGGAGATGATTTGTCTTGGCTATCAAAGGTGGACTCTGTGAATAGAAACATTAATGCATTGTCATAGGTGACGATGTATTGGATCGGGACATAAAGTGTAATTGATTTGGATTAATAATTCTGTCTCAATAAATCAATCACTTTAGACAATCATATGTGTTGTATCTTAATCCTGAGATGAATAATGGGCCCATTATCTTGAATTATGTCTTTTGATGTACCAAAGGGTGACATCTACATTTTATGTTAGTACGTATGCCGGTACGTTGGAGGCATGACTCTTGATAGCGTAGACTTATTATTCATAGATATGGAATCCATAGCTCCTCTCTAGGAGTCATTGATATCCTCTTATATGCGTTATCCTGTAATTGAAAAACTAGAGTGCTCAACCATTTAGATACATAAGTGTAATCGAATGGTAAATTGTCTTTAGATGGTAAGTTTTTCGATGGTAAGATAATGGAAGGTAAGAGAAAAATAATTAGAAAGGTAACACAAAATTCATCCTTAAGCCAATTATGGATAATCCTATAGGGATATAATATATTATGATATGTCATGGAGACTTAGCTATTTAGGCTTAATTCTATATAATTTGAGAGTGTAGCTCTAAGCTTTTAGTGGAGTTGCGTTAGAGTTGATAATTATGAAATAGATATCAAGGACATTGGGTTTCATAATTATCGGGAGCTTGAACTATATAGGTCCATCATGTGCGCTTTGCTAGCTCATAATAAATTCTGTAACGATATAGTGTGCTTTTCTAATAATTTGGTGACTTATGTCAAATTATCAGATTGGTTGAAATTCGATAGGATTAGATAATTCATGTGTGTTTATCGGTTGAATTAATTTTGTGAAAAATTAATTCAAGATAAACTTGAATTATTGGATCAGATAATTCAGGTCCGTTTATTTATTCAATTAATTTCAAATAAATTAATTCAAGAAAAACTTGTTGAATTATCAGGAATATTTATTTTTCTAGAGATTATCTAGATATGACTATCTTAATCAGATAACTTCTTTATTGGGTTATTTGGATTAAAACTCAGGTTCTATTCCAAAAATCTCAGGTGGGATATAAAAGATTCATAGGGATCATTTATCGTAAATTTGGTAGGCTAATCTTCAGGTTCGGCCTGCCAATGGTGTAAATTTGATAGGCTAATCTGCCAGTTTGGCCTACTAGCCAAGCAATTTTTGATCCCACATTTTTAGACGCAATTTTATCAAGTTTTGATCCTAACTCAAATTCTACTGTATACTATTTTTCCAACATAAGGTACACACAAATATTCCTCTAACGTGACAACCAACTTATTTTTCTTAATTTTATTGCGAGTGTAGGTTGGCGAGAAAATAACCCCACTCTAAACTGTCCTTATTGCCATGCTTGTTAGGATTAGTACCCTAATGATTACAATGGATGTATTTTAAGGAAATTTTATATTACTAAAGAATAATTCATTTATTTCATGTATCAATGTGTCTCTTTTTTTCATATGGTTTATTGCATGACAAGTAAACTAAAGCCAAAACTATTATTGCTAAATTTTGAATCACTAGACATCATTGGCACCGACAACATCATCAGTGACTAACAAATTTAGGATCTCACTGAGAATATTGTATTTTCATGTAAATTTTTTAATATTGTATCAATTATTTGAAGGGAAATTTAATCATTTTAATTAAAAATGATATCTAGTAATTTTTAATAGTCAAACTTAAAATGAAAGGTTGAGATCAGTTCAATAAAAAAAAAAGGTTGAGGACCAAAATAATACTTTCATGAAAGGTTGGAGACTAACATAGCAATTCATGCAAAACAATAAGATGAAAGGCACTGTGAAACACTTCATAGGAACAAAAACCTTAAGGAACTAATCTTCTAAAAATATTCTCCAAGTTTATTAAAAATATCACAAATATATTCCAAGTCTTAACTAATGAAAAAAGTATCCCTCTCGTTTTTTAAAGAGTTAGAAAGCATCTACCTAACTAGTCAAATTGTTGAAAAAGTTAATAATGCCATCAATAATGAGCGATTAAGTATTTTTTTTAAAAGAAGCATGTATTATTTAAACATTAACCATTTAAAAATCAAACAAAATTATTTTAAATCTGAAAAATTTTAAAAATAAAAAAGATAAAAAGTCTCTCTCTCACCCCCTCAAGTCGCCAATCTACTAAGCCAAACTATCCCCACCTATGGTCAATCTATGTAGGTCCAGTCTTGTTTCCTACTTCTTAATCAGGTTTATTTTTATTTTTTGGTTTTGTATAAATTTATTTGATTCGTTCAATAATTTGATAAAAATTTTGTTTTAAATCTATTTTTAATTTGTTTATTAAATAGCTAATGTTTAAATTCTGCACAAATTGTTTTAGAACTCCTTAAATGATTGGTAGTGATAATATATTATTAAGATTTTGACTGGCAAAGAAGACGTTTTTCAAAAATTTTTGAAAACCTAAGTGGGTATTTGATAAATAAAACCTAAAGTATATTTGTAGCATTTAGAATAATAAACTCAGATACTCTTAGAATTTTTTCAAAAACTTAAAAGAGACGTTTTAAATTACTTTTTAAGAGAGAGAAAATTTTGATTATGATGGTACTATACTATACATACAAAATGATCGTTGGAAAATGTGAAACAAGAGATGAAAAAACTTTTATTTTTTTAGGGAAAAAAAAGAAATTACGAAACCGTCTTCAAATTAGAGACACAGAGGGTATATGTTGATTTTTCAGGGAATATATGGATACAAGATACATATGCAAATTGCTAACTGATGATACGCCACCTCTTAACTAATAATAATCATTCCTCCAAATTCGGTGGCTTTGTCTGGACGTGCTTCATATTATTTTTCCATAAATTCTATTATTAGTAAATGTTTTTGTAATTAAATTTTAGTCGCTGAAAAATAATTTTAAGACTAGAAACGTTTTGTCGCTAAAAGCGTAATTTCTTATAATTTTACACCTAACTTTTAGTTGTAAAATATAGCTAGGATTTATCAACTAATTTTCAGTCACCAAATGTCAACGATAAAATAATTTAGTCGTAGAAATTTGGTGCTCTCTCCATGTTTAAAGTTTGGCGCTAAATCTTTTTGTGACTTAACACATGTTTAGTTGCTAAACGTAACTTTTTTCAAACTAAAAAGTTTGTTGTAAATAGGTTTAGTGCCGAAAACCATGTACTTTTTAGTTAAATTTTTTAGCGACTACATTGGAGTCGCTGTTGGATAGGTTTAGCGACTACAAGTTATTAGTCGTTGAAACGCAGGTCATTGATAGTACAATTTCTCATATGTTAAAATTGCAATGTGTTTGGTTTAGTTGTAGTCATTATGTGATTAATTTTTATATTTTTTATGCTTATGTTGGACAACGAATTCATTGATATGGAAGAAATGAATGAAGAAAAAGATAATTATGAGCTTCGAAAAATGGAATTATTTATTCTCGATATGGACAAAAAAAGACAAACAACTTTGATAAAACATATTTCAAAGTTATAACTTAAATTTGATGTAAAGAATCAAAGTATTAGAAAAGAAGGAGATGAGCTCCAAAGTTATATCAGTTTTAGTTCAAGAGCACATTCCCATAACAATAAAAGATTAAAGAGAAAATACCGACAAGAAAAACATAGGACGTGTTTGGCAAGGTATTATTATATCCTTCACTATTCCCGAGACCACGAGGAAGTTGTTGATGATAAGCTCCTCTAAGATGGCGTGCGAATTTTGGTACAATCTAAAAAACATTTCATTGAAAACCACAAGGATGACACTTTCAAGCTCTTGGCAAAAGTAATTAAAGCCCATGCTTCTATTAGTTCAGACCAATGGAGAGAGTTTATAAAATACAAGCTTAATGAGGAGCAAATAAAGATATTGAAAAAAGCAAAAGAGACGAGAGATAAATTCAATCTCAAGCACTCATGAGGTCCTTTGAGATATAAAAAAGAGGACCATGAATAAATACGTAAAATTTATTTACTTCATTTGTATAAACTTTGTAATCATTATACAAAATCTCAAAAATTGAGAAAACTCGTCAAACAATACAGATTGAAATGATAATATGAAGAGATGATTTCACGGCCGAGGAAGACATTAGACAACGTAGAATTGTTGAGAAGTCGATGTGGAAATTAAGGTCGAAGTCGATTAAGAGCATGTGGAATTGCAAAAGAATTCGACATGGAAGGGTGAAGATGTTTCAAAGAACATATTCAGAGTTAATAAAAGTTTGAAAATTGAACATGAGAACGTTCAATGCTAAGGAATACAACACTTGGACAGGCGAAATTGCAATTTTATCTAACAAAAGCGATATGGTTTAGCACATTTGTCCCTCAACTTATAGGGTTTTGGCAACCTGCCTCTTAAACTTTTAATTTTGGCAATTTTTACTCCCAATTTGCAAAACTGTTGCAATGTAATTTTATCAATTCTGATATAATCTTTTGTAAGTTGAAGGAATTAAGAATTAGGAAATTGGGAGATTTATTTTCAGTTTGAATTGAGATGAAAATATTTCGTCTGACTTGCCTTTTCGTTACTGATTTAATATAATCATCATCACATGATACATATTGCAACAACTTTACAAGCGCAGTAAATGTTAAAATTAAAAATTCAAGGGATAAGTTTCCAAAATCCTACAAGTTCAGGGGTAAATTTTCAAAACGTCCATAAAACAAGAATTAGTTATATAAATGTCAGTTATACATGAGGTGTAAAATGAATGTCTACAAATTATTATATTTGCACATTAGTCCATAAGATAACTTATAATGAATTTTCTGCCCTTCCTTAAAAATAGGCGAGCATTGCCTTTTTTAATGCAAGTGCATTATACGTAGATGAACTGATTTTTTGACAAAAACGGTATTGGGATATTTATTCACAAATTTAAACGGTCTTTGGAATTTATATGTATGTGTGTACATATATGGGTGTGGTTTCAATTATTACTTTTTATTTTTACTCTTCGATGGTTACTATTGTTTTAACTATGGTTACTATTGTTTTAACTGTGTAATATAGATCAAATGGTTCTAACAAATTTGATATTTGATTAAAACAATTGTGATAATTAATGAGCATTGAGCTTAAAAAACTCATTAAATAGAATTTTTAATGGGCAACTTGTTGTTTACCTAGTGACATGGATTTTTTAAGCATCTTTTAATTAAAAAATGTGATCTAATTAAAGATTCATTCTCTTATTTTTGAATCTCAATCATAATTCTATTTCCATTCTAGACTATGTTTATTTCCAATTTATGTTCTCTATTTTCATTCCGTGATTCTTTTTCACTTTAATTAAGAATAAGTTGGTCTGCACTAGCCCAATTAAAATAGTTTAAAACCAAAGTAGTCCAGATATATCGTCCCATAGCTGTCCTCCTAATTAAGGATTAACACGTTATAAATTTTGATACAATACACTTACTAGAACAAGTAAGAGTTAATGGGTAAACTGCCTCTTTCTTTTCTTAAAATAAAAAATCGAAAATAGAATTTAGAATTGCAAAGCCAGTTAAAGTGAACAAGAAAAAATACAGGAATGTTTAATGGGAAAAAAAAAAATTGCAGATCCCCGATAAACCACGGCCTCTCCTTTCCTCTAATCTTTCGCCTTCTCTATAAACACCAATTATCTGAACTCTAATCATCTCACACTTAACAATCAAAAAAGAAAGATAATTTATGAATTAAAAAAAGTGTCGTGACGGTAGCTCACTTAGCCAACAACTTCGAGAAGACTCAAATTTTATGCGATAGAAACAGTTGCCCACTTAGACAAAGAACTCGCCAGTGCTTTGGTTCGAAACAGTAGCCCGTTTGGTTCGTGGATTCATACACAACTTGAATTATTTTGCAACAGTATTTTCTCTCATAAAAATTTAAATTTTATTCAAATTTTCTATTCAAGAACCAAACGGACTAAATGGTAGGAGAGCTTTGTCATGAAGTTTTTCTGAAGGAATCAAGTATTCTGACGATGTTCCCGGCGAAGTCTTTAGACTTGAATAAGGTAGAAGGAAGAGTTAAAAGAAATATCAATCAGTTTTTGATTCCATGATTCCGTTCCATTTTAAGTCCCTTCCATTTGTTTTATGTATTCATTTCCTATTTTATGAAAATCTATGCAATTAACAATTACGATTATTAGGTTGCTTAACTTCCTGCAACAAGTAATATAAATTGCTATTTTATTGAATACAATTAAAGCATACACATATTAGTATAATTTTGTTTGTAACCATGCAACTTAAAAAAAAAAAAGTAACCATAACTCTTATATATATATATAAAAGAAAATTACTTATTGTGTCACACTTTTAAAAAATGTTATTATTCATGCTATGCTTCAAAAAATTGTACCATACTATTGTTCATAATTCTTTTTTTTAATTATGTCATACTTAAACATGTATAATGTTTATAAAAAAAAATATGTTTTAAAATATAATATTTATGAAAATGTTTCTATATTTATATTCACAAATCAAATATCAAGTCACAAGTGTATGATATCAGAGTCCCTTTTGACATTGCATTTAAAAACTCTTTTTGGCTTTTGTAACCGGCTATAATGTCTTAGTAACTTAAGGTGTTTTTCATAAAGTTGCTCTTAACAACCAACGAATTGATATATTGACAACTCTAGAAGTCGTCATTTTGTATAAACACACTCAATAGGAAGTAAGTTAAGTGGTGCACATTTTTTTTATTACAACTATTTTTTTTTTTCTCTACAATTGATTCACATACGTTTTCTAACCAAAGGGTCAAAATATCTATTTTTTACTATAATTATTATTTATTATCATATATAATATATATTTGTTTAATTTTAATTTAAAATATTTATAATTAATTATGTTTTGGTATTTTTTTTAGAAATGCTATGTCCCAAACTTCGTTAACTTTTCAAAAATTAAAAAATAATACAGTAGAAGTTCTATGTGTCAAATCGACCCCTCCATGGAAATGTGACGCGAATACATAATTGGGCGACATGAGTGGCAGTGGGCCAATTTTCTCCCTTTTGTGCATACTGCATCAATGGTGTCCAAGTCCAGTCCCAAAAAATAAAACGATCCAGAGGCCCCACCTCCATCCTTTTCCCGTCGTATGATCAATTCCGATTTCCGACGATGGACGACGCGATCCAATGAATGAGATAATCTCTTGCACTCTAAATTTCCCTACTTCCATTTCAATGACGAAATTGCCTTAGCAATTTTGGCTGTTTGCTTGTTGAGAAATTACGAGGTAACCGATAGATGTCCTTAAGTTTTTAAAATAAGTTTTTGCTTTATTTTCTTCTGTCCCGGAAATGAATCGAATTCTACTGGGATTATTATGGCTTCAAATTCATGTTTTCAAAATAAATTAACTAAAGTTCCTTGATTTTTCAGAGGTTTTTCAGAGTTCCAAAGAAGTTCGCAAGGTAGATTTTGAAGCCTCATTCTTTGTCTTACGCTTTCTGGAAGATGAACTCTTTGTGTGGGAACATGTATATGGGGATATTTTAGCTGAGTGAGAGAAAAATTTGTGTAGAATCATCTTTTTTTTTTCAAGAATTTTTGTCCGGCAATTCTAATTGAAGATTGGTGACAACTCCAAAACATGGCTTCAGTTGATGTTTCCAAAACTTGCGTCGAATCTATTCGCCAGGTGAGTGTAGTTTATGAAAACCCCAGTACTTTTTTTTTTTTTTATCGCTGTTTGTGAAGCTTTTAATGAGAACACTTCATTTATGCTAATTATAGACATAGAACTAATTTGGTCATTGTATTTGTTTTGATGTCACATTGTCATAGTCAGGTTCCTTAAAAAAAATGATGTTTGTAAGTAGTGCTGAAACTGTTTATAGGGTAATTAGAAGAGCTGTTAGAACTGAAAATATTGATTTGAAAACTGTAACATGCAAAGGCTTTACACTATAGCAATTTTTTGCTTTTTACTTAGTTGCTGAGAGCTATGCATTGGTTGTTAGTCGGAACCATTGGTTCCGACTAAGATGTCAAACAGAGGGTTAGTTATTGCTCTAACATAGTGTTTGTCAAACATGGTTAGAATTCACTTTTTGGTTATCAAATAGTGTGAAGTTCTCACATGCTATAGTAAAAAACAAAAAATTGTTATAGTGTAAAGCTCTCATATGCTACAATGTTTTGAACTAAAAAGTATTATAACCATGCTTGCGAAACACCCTTTTAAGTTTTAAGTCTTGTTATCATATTAGAGGTTGGAAGAATTATTTGGCGTAATAAGCAGTCTGTTTTTGGCACTTATGCATTGTGTGTTACAATATACCATGTTGACTTTTTGGGTTTCAAAGTCGAGTGAAACACGGGTCGGAACTCAGAAGAAGCCTGACACCTACGTGAGAAATGTGTCAATATTGATTTGCATCCAATTTTTTCCCCTCACCAACCAGTGTCATCATCTGTATGTGTCTCTTTTTTTCCTTTTCAATTATCCTTCCTACTCCTTTTTACTTGATGAGCTCAAAATGTGCAAAATTTCCTTTGGGAACACCTCTATCTGATATGAACTTTAGTGCAGCTATAGCTGGATAAAATGATGGTGTAGAATGTATGTGCTGTTGGGAACATTTGGAGACGCATTCTTTTCTTTTATCACAGTTAACATTTGGATTTTCTCGGAGACTTTACTCTTTTCTTTTTTTTTTTTTCAATTCTCTCGTATAGATATCAGAGCACATTGAAGGTTCAATTATTTACTTGGATGCTGGATCTACAGAGAGTTTCCAATTTATGGGGGCATTTCCCGTGTTACTGGACCTTGGAGCACGTGCCATTTGCAGTCTGGAAAACATGTGTTCGCTTGATCTGGTTAGTTTATTTATTTATTTATTTATTTGTTTGTTTGTTTGTTTTACCGTAGACAAGAATATACACACTTCATTAAAACCTTAGAACAATCATACTCTTGATCATCCTTTCTTTGGCGACAAGTTAAAAAAATATATAAAGATTCTTCCATACACCCTTCTAATTCCAGTTGCATGCCTCTTAGTCCACTTCAGTTAAATATGAATAGATTTGAATAGGTTAACACTAGCAGAACCAAATCTTGAGCAGGATAATAATGCAGCCTTTTTAAGGCTCCCTGTTCCTCTAATATGTAATACCTTAGCCATCTATCTATAGTTCACTTCACTTTTCATTCAAGTCTGGCGCCTTATGCATGCTTTTGTTTCCTATTTGATTTCTTTTGTAGGTGGTTGATTGGAACTCAAGTCCTGATCCTGCAAGAAAAGTTCTGGTCATCACATCTCGTCTATTGAGTGATGCACATCGATACATTTTACGTTGCCTAAGCACACATCAAGATGTTCATCATTGTACTATATTCACATCTGTTTCAGAGGTGCTTCTTCGAAATTATTTCCCTGATCTGTGTGTTTTATTTTGTATATTGTTGTATTTTAATCATGTTTAGTGCTTTGCTAATTGTAGATGGCTCATTCAGCATATCCTGATTCCCCTCTGGGACCAGATGCATTTCGTGAATATGAATCCTTGCTTGTCCAAGATTATGAGGAGCTTGCTAAGAATTATGTTACAAAGTCCAGACAACCAGGAGGTAGCAACTTAAAGGAGAATTTGACCTCCGAAGAAGGATGGTCGCAACTCACTTCTAGTGAAGATGATGATCTTCACCTTGATGCCAGTCCAACTGAAAGAGATTTTTACAAAGATAATCTTTTGGAAGGCACAGGCAATGTAGTGCAAAAGTTGGTTGTGTCTGTGCATCACTTTCCAACAATTTTGTGTCCTCTTTCACCTAGAGTCTTTGTGTTACCTTCCGAGGGATCAGTTGCTGAAGCATACTTGTCAGTTGAACATGAGGACGCCTTTAGTCCAGGATTGCCTCCCTTAAGTACTGGCTCACCTTTTGATGGTGATGATACACCTCCTGGAGCAACTCTTACTGCAAATTTTCTTTACCATCTTGCTTCCAAGGTAATAACCGCAATGCCTTGCTTTTTCTTGTTTCATCTTCTAGAAATAAAGTAATTTGTTGTAAAAGCCAAAATAACCAAAACGTCACAACTATAGAAAGTTAAAATGATCAAAATTTTTGTGCGGTTATTTCAGTGAATATAATCCTTTAAGAGTCGCATATGATTCCAATTAGAAAACTTACAATGTTTTCACCATTGAAAAGCAACCTTTCTTTTATGCCTAGATGGAACTACTTTATAGCGTTCTGGAAGTAGTGTGCATATAAATAAACGGAATTCTGTACCTACTTCTAAATAAGCGACCTGAATCATCCATCTCCTACTCCCACCTTGAGTTGTAATTCACTATGTTTCTAATGCTGGTTGCCTTAGCTGTTGATCTTATCCTGAATTACAATTCTATTATTAATATGTAGATGGACTTGAAAACGGAAATCTTTTCCCTCGGCGATCTGTCAAAAACTGTGGGAAAGATTTTGACAGACATGTCAAGTCTTTATGATGTAGGCCGACGCAAACGATCAGCTGGGCTTTTACTTATCGACCGCACTCTTGATCTCCTTACTCCATGCTGTCATGGAGATTCACTTGTTGATCGAATGTTTTCATCTTTGCCTCGAAGAGAGAGAACAAAACACTACACTCAACTAAAAAACTCAGAAAGCAAACTGAAAAATGACCTTTCCAGCGTGCAGCGTCCTTCTCTTGATGCCCATATACCGCTTGCTGGTGTTCTAACTGAGGAAGAAAGCAAAGTGGATCATTTCAAGCTCTTGGAAAGCACTGAAGCTTTTCTGTGTGGGTGGGACTCCACCAATTCAGCTTCTCAAATTGTAGATTTGGTTAGTCTCAAAAAGAAAATCCACGATGGAAAGAATCTTCTCTCTGAGATAGAACTTCTAAATGGGTCCTTTGTCTCCACTGATAACTTTCGTGGAACTCCATACTTGGAAGCCATACTAGATAGAAGAACAAAAGATGGATCCATATTAGTGAAAAAGTGGCTTCAAGAAGCAATTCGGCGTGAAAATTTAACTATAAATGTGAGAACTCGTCCTGGTATTGCCACAAAGTCAGAATTGCAAGCTATGATTAAAGCACTGGCTAAAAGTCAATCATCTTTACTGAGGAACAAAGGAATTATTCAATTAGCAGCTGCAGCGGTGGTTGCCCTTGATGAATCAAATTCTGCGAGATGGGATGCATTTATCAGTGCTGAGAAAATATTGAGTGTAAGTGCTGGCGACACAAGCCAGAGTCTGGCTGCTCAAATTGGTGATCTTATCAATAAGAGTGCCTTGGCGGGATCACATGGAAGCAAGAATGGAAAATCAGAGGCCTCTGAAAGGGTACTTTCTTTCGAAGATGCTCTGCTTCTTATGATTAGTGGTTATATTTTGGCTGGTGAGAATTTCCCAACATCAGGAGCTGATGGCCCTTTTTCATGGCAAGAGGAGCAATTCTTGAAAGATTCCATTGTTGATGCCATTCTTGAAAACCCAGGAGTGGCAAAACTGAAGTTTCTTAATGGTCTGATGGAAGAGCTTGAGGCCAACCTTAACAGGATCAAATCAGAGGAAAACAAAGAAGCTTCTTCAGATAAACTAGAAATTGATGATTTTGATGATGACCAGTGGGCCAAGTGGGGTGATGAAGATGCTGATGATGGTGAGGGCACTGGTAATAAAGACATGTATGGTGACATGCAGCTGAAATTGGAATTGCGTGACAGGGTCGATACCCTTTTCAAATTCCTTCACAAATTATCCAGTTTAAAGAGGAAGAATAAACCACTGCAAGATGGAACGCTTTCTTCGGAGAGTAATTTTGGCGGAGATCCCTACACAAGTAAAGGACTACTTTATAAACTTTTAACGAAGGCTTTGAGCAAGAATGATGTTCCTGGGTTGGAACACCATTCCTCTGCCGTGGGACGACTCTTTAAAAGTGGATTTGGAAGATTTGGCCTTGGCCAGGTTGGTTCTACTTGCACGACTTTTTTTACATTCCTTTGCTTCAATATTTCATGCATCCTAAAGAATTCTAGCTAAAACTTACAGGCAAAACCGAGTTTGGGAGACCAAAATGTCATTATAGTTTTTGTTATCGGTGGCATCAACGGGCTTGAGGTTTGAATTTCGTGAACTAATTCGGCTTTCTTTTCTTCTTCATGTTTTCATCTTACCTCCTTTCTTTTGTAAAATGCTGCCTTTCTGTGACTTTTTGTAAAATGCTGCCTTTCTGTGACTTTCTTACATTTGATTTTTTCTTTTTGAACATTGCTTTTATTTGCTTGAGAAAGAAACCTGACTTCATATTTCTTGTGTGCATGACTAACAAGGTGCGTGAAGCTCAGGAGGCATTGTCAGATAGTGGAAGACCAGATGTGGAATTGATACTTGGTGGAACAACACTCCTGACCCCTGATGACATGCTTGATTTACTTCTGGGCAGTTCTTGTTATATGTAATCCCGAAAGTGGTACAAAAAAAAAAAAAAAAAAAAAGGGAAACTAAAAACTTAAAGGGCCAAATGCTTTTTTTTTTTTTTTTTTTTTTTGTTTGGCCAGCTTACGGTTGATATTGTACTCTGAAAGGTTAAAACTGAAATTTACTGTTTTGCCAATTGGCACCGTCATGACAAGAAGGAAAATGAGAGCGGTCTTGTATGCGAATAATATGGGGTACTACAAATGGATTGATTTATGCCTTTAAGAAAAAAAACATTTATAAAAATGTTGCTACCATATCACATGATATATTTAAAATACAAAATATACCTTTAGGCTCTATGGTTTTTTTTTTTCCTTAAAATACTTGTTGATCAAAAAGGTATAATTATTTAACAAAATAATTTTATGTAAACAATATGGTAGTGAATAAAAGACGACTTGACAAAGTTCAATTCAGTGATTTTTTTGTGGCATTTTCCTTAAATATCTCAGTAATGTCACCTCAATATTGGAAAAAGATGCTTTGTTGATCTCTCTCCGTGCGTCCCTGTTCTTATCTGTCTGGTTCTTTTTCCCCCTCGAAAAGCATTTGCAAATTAACAAGCTTGATTCGACGACAAGAAAGGGGGAAAAGAAGGTTGGTTGTAAAAACAGACTTGTTAAAAAGCTTTATCAACAAAATGACCTTTTAAACATTTTAATTTGTAAAATAACCTTGTAATGACTTTGCGTGACCTCAAAACGACATCACGCTGTTGCTTAGTGTAAAAAGAAGAAAAGACAATATTGTTAATTTCATTTTGTAAGGGAGTTATTTTAGTAAATTCCTGGAAAAGGGTTCGTCAACAATAGGTGCAACGCATTAATTCAAGAAATAATCCATAAAAATCAGGAACAAGACAAAGTGGTTCTTAAAAAATAAAAATGACTAGAAAGGACAATAATAAAAGTAGGATTTTGTTTTTAGAAAATTACATGAAACGTCCCTTATAAACACTACTCATTAAAGGCATCCTCTTCTTTTTGCCTTTTCAAAACTGCTCTTTTTATGTTTTTTTTATTTGTCATTCAATTTATTAAATGACATATTTGTCCTGATAGAAAACAATCCTTGACTTACTTTTCACTCTCACACTCAGATCTCTCTCACTCTCTCTCGTTACACAATTTTCCTCTCTCCTTCCTTTCTCTCTTCTCGCGTTCTCTTCTCCTTTTGGATCTTTCTCCCTCTTCCATCTCTCACTTTGCCTCCGCCCCTCTCCTTCGTCTCCTCTCACTTCTCTCTTTGTCTATTCTCAACTCTAGCTCCTTAACCGCGAGCAAAGCATGTCATCACTCTCATCTTCGATTGTAGATCGTCGCGTCGCCGAAGGAATACAAAGATGCCAGCATCGCTGTGTGCTTTGTTTTATTGCTGCCGTTGATCTTCTCACACCATAAATAAGTGGGATAGTGTGATATCCATTATTCTTCTAAATGGTATTATTATAATTAAATTAATTATTAGTGTGTCAATTAAAATTTTTATTTCATCTACAATCTATTCCACATTATTCATTTCTACCTATTTTTAAATTTTTTAACATTTTTTTCTACCTATTTAGTATATTGACCAAAATATCCTTGGAACTTTTATTTAATTACAAAAAATGCTATTTGGCATTATTAGACTCAAAGTCTCCAAAGGAGACTTGATTGTCACCTACTCCCATCCCTTTTACCCCCCCTCTTTCTTTTCTTTTTCTTTTCCTTTTCCTTCTTCTTCTCTCACTCTCGTCTCTCCTTTTCTCTCCCTGCTCTTCATCTTCTCCCTTCTCCTTCTTACTTGCATGGTGGCTTAATCAAGGGAGATTTAAGAAGACAATCAAAGCGACTCTTTGGTAAATAGATTCGAATTAATGATTTAATTTGAGTTAGTGTGATTTGAATTAGGATTTGAGTTAGTGATTTGAATTGTTATTCGAATTGGTGTTTGGATGTGCATTTAAGTTTGAAATTGAGTATGGAATAAAATTGAAATTTATGTTTGGAGAGATAGTGAAGATAGTTTTTGATTTATTAATAAATCTAATAAAACCTTAATGTTAATGATCTTAAAAAATATACAATATGGGTCTTGATTTATTCCTCTCTTTTATTAGGAATACAATGAAAAAAGAATTATCTCAATTGGATATCAAATGAAGAAGTTATAATTTTTTTCCTCAAATATAGGAGAGAGAATTTTAGTTTTTACTGTAACAAAGATATCCAAGTATCAAAAGTTTAAGGGGGGATGAAAACTCTAAAAACTTAGATTCTTGATACTCAAATGATTTAGATTTTGGAAAAAACAAACGTGTATCCGAAAGATTCTTGATACTCGAATCCAAATTTGAGTCCATTGAGTTCAAACAATGCATGAAACAAACATACCCAAATAATACCTTCAAGCTATTTTCTCACTAGATTCACAAAACAAAGATCAAGGATTTTTGCAAGCAAAATCACTAATTTTCTTCAAGCTTGAGGTAAGGTTTTCTAAGTAAAAACTTTGATTTAAATTTGTATTTTAGCATGACAGTTATGAAAAATATGTGCTTGATGTTTGTGGGTAATTATACCATGTTTTCAAAGCGTGATTTACATAGATCTTTGTTTAAAATGAGTTTTTGGACTAGTTTTGAAAAGTTTTGATTTTTTGTTGAGATTTGTATGTTAAGTATGAAAATTTTAAGAAAGATAATCTATATGTGTTTAAGTATGATATTTCATAGTTTTTATGTACTTTCTATGTCCTAGAAGTTGATAAAAAAAAACAGTCGGATTTAATTGTAAAGTTTGAAACCTTCGAAAATGGAAAACTAAATTTTCAGAAATTCATTTGTCAGTAGGCCGGACTTGTCAAACAATAGGCCGGACCCGTTGGTAGGTTGGCTGGCCAAACCCTGTAGGCTGGTAGGTCAAACTCTATCAAACTGACATGTTAAACTTTATAGATCAGTAGACCAAAACAGAGGTCAGAAATGTATAGTTTAATCGGTAGGCTAATCAGGTAGTCTAAACTCATCTATTTTATATCATTTTGTGTTACTAAATGTTGTAAGAATTTCTTATTAATGATTATGGCATACTATTAAAAATAGATGATAAATTAACATGATTATAAATTAGGAATCAACTTAAAGTTTGTTATTTTATACATCATAGGATAACGAAGTACTTGGAGCTTATGTGGTGAACTTAGTATCATGAGTTAGAAGTTATCAGCATTGCATTCGCTAAGAGATAGGGAATCAATTACTCATCTTTTGTGAGGTTTTGATTAATTAAAATTTGTTCTTTACATTGGAAGATATATATATGATATTTTGAATGTATATGAATATCACTCATGACACCATATTATGGAACTCGTCTTGTATTGTGCAGCAAGAATGAATTGATTTGACATGTATTGATGTAATTGATAAGCATGGTTAGGAAATTTTGACTCTATCTATAATGATTGATTATAAAGGAATGGTAAGGCATGAAGAGGGCGACGGCCTTAGGCACAAATACCCTAAAAGATAAAATAGGGGGAGGTGATTCCTTGGGTCGAAAGTCCCATAGTATATGATAATATAAGTTTCATATATTACTTTCGATGGCTGTATTAAGATATATTGAGAGCTGAAATGATGATGACGATTGTTTTATATTATTAATTTAAAGGTGCTACATTAAACTGTAGTTTGTTTTTTATACTTTGTCTTGATTTGAGAGTTTTTATTTAAGTCTCAAGCAAATTTCTTTTGAAGTTTTTATTTTTATTTTCTTATGTTTATTTAATTTATTAAAAAATTGTTATCCCCTATTTAGGGGCGTTGTAGAATTTTTAGTATCATAGCTTAGGTTCGGTTAACCTAGGGGTGTAGCACCATTAAAAAAAATTAGTTCTAGAAATGGTTTTAAAATTGAATTTAAATGTCATCATCAAATTGAACCTTCAAGTTGATTTATATAGTCTAGGAGGATGTTATGACACAGAAGAACTCTAGAATAGAAGTATAAAGGTTATGTGCGTACGATAATTATGTGGAATGAATTTATGCATAGATTACTTAAGAGAGATTTGTATAGGTAAAAGGATCTATAAGCCTTTTATCTCGTAAGAAATGATAAGAAATACAAGCTTGAGTTGTTGATTTCAAAGTTTGACATAGTTATGCCAAATTCTTCATAATTGATTCAAACCTATGTGGTCATTATGTGTGGACTTGATAGAGAACTTAAGTCTCAATAAATTTTCTTGGAGGTTCTATTTGCTTGAGGAACATGAGATATAGTTAGGAGTCTATGACATTGAACCTTGAATGAGATAAAAGTTAATCTTTTTGTCTATTGAGATTTTGAAAAGTCAAAGAAATTATGAATTTCAAGTTGGAATATTTCTATCGTGTACATTGTATTTTAGCGACGTCAATGATCTTTACAAAGGGTTATAATGTGAAAATGACTAATAGAAGTTTCCTTAAGTAAATCATAATACTTAAGGCATATGCGATGATTTTGGACTTGAAGATGAAGACCTTTGATTCTAAATATTTAGTTGCTAAATCTTTTGACTACTTGAGGTTTTGATGATATAAGGAATTAAAGATTGTATAAGTGGGATTGTGAGGATTATAGATGTCCTTAAATAGTAACATCAATGGTCTTTGCTCATTGATGTGATTTGTGTTGGAGAATGAAAAGTATATTAATTTCGAGGTTAATCATGTTCAAAACCCTTAGTACTAACTATGGCGAATCCATTGACAAATGTTGAGTATTAAGAGTAAGATAGAAGTATATGCATTGTTCAACAAGGCTTTGATTAAAGTAAATTATTTGAATCACG
This sequence comes from Artocarpus hirsutus, assembly GCA_946598075.1. NCBI lineage: Eukaryota > Viridiplantae > Streptophyta > Magnoliopsida > Rosales > Moraceae > Artocarpus > Artocarpus hirsutus. The sequence continues at coordinate 86,222 of CAMOHE010050140.1, forward strand.
AAAGGATTTTGTTGTTATGGAATGATTTGGATAACATTCAAGAGTACTCTGATTATTATCAAATAGAGCTTGTTGCTTATTTTGGTTAATTCTATTTTAAGTGGGCTTCAAATTGGGCTCAAGATCTATACAATTTAGGCTTCAAATTTCATGTTAATTGTTTAACTCTTCCCAATGTGTTAAGTCCCGAAACAACCCAAGCCTAGTCCAAATTCTGAATCAGGTCTCTATACATGTCACCTACAGTGATTCAATTATTGCCTACATATATGTTTACTGTGCCAGGAGCTCATTTCTTCGAGCTCACACTCTCTCTAACTTGTCATTCTCTTTCTAAATCACAAATCTTCTTCCTTCTCTCTACTTCTTTCTCTCTCTAAAAGAAGAAAGATTTCCAAGATTCTACGACTTATTGTCTCAATTTTTCTTTTCTATTTACTCTTCTTTCATTTCATCATGGACCCAAAGTACTAGTACATGAGAAAGTATTTTCCATCACCTTCCCAAAATGTTCTCAAAAGAAATACAAAACTAAGATCACTCGGTTGTGGATTCTTATGCGTTTTGGTATCCCTGGTAATGTGAGGATGTTAATAGAGGGGAAGATTTATCTAAGTGACTTCAATCAAGACACCGGTTTACTAGGTATACGTACCGGTTGTAGTGTGATAAAAAGAAAAGCTCATGCCATCACGGTCACTTGTAATAAATGTAGACGACAAAATTGTAACAGTTAATGTACTTCATCTAGATTTGTGTCTATAAATAAAGAGGACAAAATAAAGTTTTGTTGGGATAGACTTTCTAAGAAGAACTTGGATGACCTTTATGCTTTTCTTCAAGATCATCCTAGTGAATATGTTCAAGGTTCCATCTCTAAACTCTTACCTAAATTCAATGTAGAAAGGCAACATCTTAGGAATATGGCATCTCAAGATCCAGTTAGCCAGATCATAAGAAGACTACATGGGGAATAAATCCTCACTCTATAAAGGTCGTTTAAGTGTTTGTTTGTTTAAAATCATTGTAATATGCATTAATAATTTGTGTCTCTTTTTTGTATAAAAAAATATTTTTGGTATTCAAAATATTTGTGTGTTTTTAGATTGCTATACTAAGTGCTAAATGATTTGTGTCTCTCTTATTTTATTATTTTCTTAAAAATATATATTATCTATTAAACATATCACATGCCATACTATAACATGTTTGAATTTTTGAAACTTATCTAGAAGTTCTAAGACTGGTGCCTCAAATTTCAAAAGTTCTATAGCAGTGTGTCATTTATATTGATTTTCTAAATTCAGTGTACATTTTTCAAAAGGTCTATAGTCATGTCAGAGTGTCTTCTATTAAACTATTACCAATTGTCAAAAGTTACATAGTTTAAGTCTCATTCTTATCAAAAGTTGATCTGACTCCTCATAAATTGATTGTACCTTTTTTTTACTTTCTTACCTACATAATATTTTGTTTAGATCTTTGGATTATCAGTTTGTCACCTACTCGTCTGCTTCCTTAGTCCTTTTGCATATCCATCATCCTTAAAATCTTATGCAAAACTCCGAGTCTAAATGAAGCAGACATAAAATAACCAGTCATAGAAACCAAATATGTCTACCTCCTAGTAAATTAGGAAAATAAAGAATATTTGTGTCTTCTATGGTTCCAGCCTTGGAACGGATAAAGTCTACCTAGAAGCCATAAGACACTTGGGATAGGTCTTAGCATGTAGAAGAATTAATCTAATCTATAGGGGTGGTAGTTTAGGAATGATAGGAAATGTGGCAACAACAACTAAGTCTAGTGGTGGTGAAGTCATGGGAATTGTCCCTCGACTCCTAGCAGAAGGGAACCTTTATGGAAAAACTATAGGTAGGGAGAAAAGAGTTTTCGACATCCCTAAGCATCTTAAAATCATGATCGATAATTTTAATGTTTTTATAGCACTACTAATGGTCTAGCACCTAGGAAACATTCGTGGTTACTAGTAGGAATTTATTTGGCATTCACTCTAAACCCTTGGGACTTTTAGATGTAAATGGTTTTTATGATAGTCTTTTAAAATTTTTAGATTATGTTGGGGAAGAAAACTTAATTGTAGAGTCAAGGAGACAAATCTTTGCTACCGTTTCAACAACTAAGGACTTGCTAGATAAAATGTAAATCATCTATCTGAAATCTAACACTACAACGTCCAAGCTTGATTGGGAGAAAGGAAGCTAGAAGCGGCCATGAAATTTGAGTCTCCACTTGTAATCTTTTGGTTTTATCTACAACATGTACGTTTGTATTTCTTGTATCCTAAATAATCGCTCTCCTTTACATCCTATATTTCTTGTGGCATGTTGTTGTGAAAACTTTAAGATTCATTAACCCTAATGTCAAGATGGCTAGTCATATGGAGTAATTAATACTCTTGAAATGCCTCCCATTTAAGGTCTGATCTTTTATTTGTCGATGCGTTTACATTCTCTAAGCATGCATGATATGGATAATTGGTTATACGAAGTGCTTTGTACTCTCAAAACGTATCTGCATCGTGTTTGTAATGTATGGTATTTTGTTAATGTTTTATGGAAGTACCAAAGTTAATTATAGGCAGAAAAATATAAGTATATTATTAGGTTGAATGTTTATGTCATAAGAGTAGCCATTTATTGAAGAATTAGTTGAGTTTACTTACCACTACGGGATTTTTTCTAATCTCCTTATTTATGATTTTAATATAAGCGCTTGTGTTATATATTTTATGATTTTTTTTAAATTTATTAGTTGGAATATGAGACCAATCATCCAAGACTTTTTCTTACATTGAAAAAAAAAAAAGGGAACCCAAAGATAAAATATACAAGTATTTCTTTGGCAATCTCCTTAATACAATTGTAAACCACGGTCCAGAGACAGTGAAAGACTGGAAATATGGTATGATTAGCATATGTACTTTTTTTATCAGATTCCTAAACCATAATACGGTGTTGTAAATTCAGAACCTGCTAGAAATACTATTGTTGAGGGATTTAGTATTTAGAGTAAGATTGATATTTCAAGTAAATGAATGGAGATATGGTAACCCACATTTGGAGACAAATAACATTAAGGGAATAGAGTCAAAAGTGGAATTATAACAGTTTGTGATGTTTATTAGTGTCATTAGATTTGAAATTTTGAGGACAAAATTTCTTTAAAGAAGGTAGAGCTATGACACCTGTTATTTTCCTAACAGGTATCATTATAATTAAAATAATTATTAGTATGCCAATTAGAATTTTTATTTCATCTAAAATCTATTCCACATTATTTATTTCTACATACTTTCAAATTTTCTTAAATTTCTCTATACCTATTTTGTATATTGACCAAAATACCCTTAGAACTTTCATTTAATTACAAAAAATGCTATTTGGCATTATTAGACTCAAAGTCTTCGATGGAGACTTGATTGTCACCTACTCCTATCCTTTTTGTCCCCTCTTTCTTTTTCTTTTTCTTTTTCTTTTCCTGCTTCTTCTCTCACTCTCGTCTCTCCCTTTCTTTCCTTGCTCTTCATCTTCTTCCTTCTCCTTCTTACTTCCACATGGCTTAATCAAGGGAGATCTAAAAAGAGAATCAAATAACACCTTCAAGCTATTTTCTCACTAGATTCACAAAACAAAGATCAAGGATTTTTGCAAGCAAAATCACTAATTTTCTTCAAGCTTGGAGTAAGGTTTTCTAAGTTAAAACTTCGATTTAAATTTGTATTTTAGCATGAGATTTGTGAAAAATGTGTGTCTGATATTTGTATGTATTTATACAACGTTTTTGAAACTTGATTTAAACAAATCTTTGTTTAAAATGAGTTTTTGAACTAGTTTTAAAAAGTTTTGATTTTTGGTTTAGATTTGTAAGTTGAATATGAAAATTTCAAGAAAGATGATCTATATGTGTTTGAGTGTGATATTTCATAGTTTTTATGTATTTTCTATGTCTTGGAAGTTGATAAAAAAAGGTTAGATTGAATTGTAAAGTTGAAACCTTCAAAAATGGAAAACTAGATTGTTAGAAATTCTTTTATCGGTAGGCCGAACTTGTCAATCGACAAACCAGACTTGTTGGTTGATTCGGCAGGACAAACCGTGTAGGCCTACAGGCCAAACTTTGCCAAACTGGTAGGCCAAACCTTATAGATCAGTAGATCGAAAGAGAAGTTTGAAATGTATAGTTTAACCGACAGGCCGATCAGGTAGTCTGAACTCATTTGTTTTTTATCTTTTATGTTACAAAGTGTTCTAAGAATTTCATATTAATGATTATGGCACACTAATAAGAATAGATGGTAAATTAACATGATTATAGATTAAGAATTAAGCTAAAGTATGGTTATTTTACACATCGTAGGATAATGAAGTACTTGGAGCTTACGTTGTGAGCTTGGTATCGTGAGCTGGAAGTTATCAGTATTGTATTCGCCAAGAGGTAAGAAATCTATTACTCATCTTTTGTGAGGTTTTAATTAATTAAAACTAGTTCTTTACTTTGGAAGATATGTATATTATATTTTGAATGTATATGAATATTACTCATGATAAAATATTGTGAAACTCATCCTATATTGTACAGTGAGAATGAATTGATTTGACATATATTGAAATAATTGAGAAGTATGGTTAGAAAATTTTAACTCTATACATAATGATTGATAATAGAGGAATGGTAAGGTGTAAAGAGGACAGCATTTACGTTATTGAGCATGAATAACTTAAAAGGTAAGATAAAGGGGAGGTGATGACGCTCCATTAGGTTGAAAGTCCTAGAACGCACTGTGGCGTCCGGCTCGGGCGTACTCCCTCAAGCGTCCATAGGACCCACCTTGCGGGGCCCCTGGACTTATGGCTGTTATTGGTAGACCATCCCCATGCCGCCCACTCATCCATATTGTCCCCTTTGGGGCCCTCTGGTCCCTCAGGGTTTTTCTTTCGCGTCCCTCAGGTTCAAACATTAAACCTCCCTTAAGAGGTTCTTATTTCCTTCTTGAGTACCAATTGAGCTACTTGCGGGACCCCCGGACTTATGGCTCTTATTGATAGACCATCCCCGTGCTGCCCGCTCATTCGTACTGTCCCCTCTAAGGCCCTCTAGCCACTCAGGGTTTTTCTTTCGCGTCCTTCAAGTTTGAACCTTAAACCTCCCTTAAGAGGTTCTCATTTCCTTCTCAAGTACCAATTGAGCTAGTAGCTCAATTGGTACTCGAGAAGGAAATGAGAACCTCTTAAGGGACGTTTAAGATTCGAACGCAAGGGACGCGAAAGAAAAACCCTGAGGGGCCAGAGGGTCCTAGAGGGGACAGTACAGATGAGTGGGTGGCATGGGGATGGTCTACCAATAAGAGCCATAAGTCCGGAGGTCCCGTAAGATAGGTCCTATAGAGGCTTGAGGAAGTATACCCAGGCCGGATGCCACAACACTATACAGGAATCAACTTAATGAGGATCCAAGGCTAGATATTCCTTAACCAAACACTCTTGGAATGATGGTAGGATGGTCAAGAGCACCCATTTGGGTTTCATTGAGTTGAGTGATATGATACTATATTGCACGATGGATACAGATGACATTATTAAAATATGTATATATATATATACATATGTATGGAACTTGATAAAAATAATCATAGGGTATCCACCAAAAATTAACATGATAATATTAATAAATAATGTTAAGAACTAACTAACCATGCAAGTATTATAGTGGTAATGATAAAAACCCAAAGGTTAGTAATAGTTTTCATCTTTTCAGGGCTCACAAAATGTGAGGTGGCAATGAGAGATATAGTTGAAGAAGCTGTGTATCTATATTTAATTGGAATCTCTTCTTTTATTGAGAATGTTATCCTTGATAATGTAAGCTTCATATGTTACTGTTTGTGACTATATTAAGATATATTGAGGGTTGAAATAATGATGATGATGGTTTTATATTTTTAATTTAAAGATACTACATTAAACTGTGGTTTGTTGTTTATATTTTTATCTTCATTTAAGAGTTTTTATTTAAGTCTTGGGCAAATTTTTTTAGAAGTTTTATTTTTATTTTTTAATCTTTATTTAATTTACTAAAAACTATTGACCCCCAACTAAGGGCGTTATAGATAGGGGAGGTGGATGAAGGAAATTCAAAGAAGAAGAATCAATCTTCAAGTCTGCCAACAATATGAACAAGATCTCGCCATCTCCAGATCTGCCATCGTCTTTGAAGGATATGCATGACCATGCACAAGGGAGGCAGATAGAGGAGTTTCACATCCGAATCTGCCCCATTTTTGAATGGTAATGCTTAACTTTTCTTGTTATTTTGTTGTCTATTTTTAGATAGTATTCTCTAATTTGAACTTTATTGTTTAATCAATTTAGATCTGTATTTAAATTTCTTTTAAGTTTTGCACTTTTTTTTGGGTGATTGGTGGATTTAGGATTTGGCTTGTGTTTGATTCTTCTCATTAGGAAGCTGGGAGCATAACCTTGGTTTATGTTTGATTCTGTGTTGGATATCTTGTTGTATTTGCGCTGGTCCTTTTGTGTGTGAAATATATCTATACATATTAATATGGGCCTTGTGGCTCTTCTTTTATAACCAAAACATACATTTTGGTTGAAACATGCATTTTGGTCCCCTTTTTGCTTTTCTTCCCTAAATACTTTATATTTTTCATTTTTGACCCTTTTTAGTATTCGTTTTTGTTTTTCCACTTTTTTTCTTTTTCTTCTCAAAATATTATATCTTTTTTTTTAATTTTACCCCTTTTTTTAGCATCCTTAATCTATTACACATATCATAAGATCTAAAAGGCTCTACTATTTTCAACCAATGAACACTTTTTTCTTGAGACATGTGTTTTGGTTCCTCTTCATCTTTTTCCTTTTTTTTCCCACTTTGAACTTTTTCTTCTCTTCTCCCCTAAATAATTTTCCGTTTTCATTTTTGCCCTCTTTTTTAGCATTTATTTTCTTCCTTTTCTTTCCAATACTTTTTCTTTGTTTTTCTTCCCTAAATATTCTTTCTTTTTTATTTTTGCCCTTCTTTTAAAGCATTTTCCTCAAAATTTTTTATTTGAAACATATGTCGTTGAAGTACTTTCTTTCATCTAATTTTCTCAAATAAAATCATCACTTCTAAATTTGTCTCGTTTAAATTTTTCTCTCACATTCCCAAAAATTTTTAATATCAAACATGATTTTAGTAATTTAAGTTTTTTATTTACCTAATTGTTGACTGAAATAACTTTCTCTCAAATAAACATTTGATAGAAAAACCAATTATATTGCCTTGGTTATATTGTTTGAATAAAAGTTTCAATAAATTGGGTAAGTCACGTGCATGTGTACATGCTTTTGAACTAGTACACTCAATGTTGTTATGAATGGTTTCGGTATTAGTAGAGGTAGTTATGATTTTATGCATTTCAGGTTTTTGATTAAAGGCCACTAAGAAGTGAGAATTTATGAAATGGGTTACAGATAGTGTTACTTGGTAGTTTTGTTGTTGGAGATTGTTCATAGGATTAGGAGTTTATAGATCTCGTGTTTAGTCTTTGATAGTGGAATTGTTTGTTTGATTGATTTTGTAGATGCTTTTAATGAAACCTTTAACAAATTTTTGCAATTTTTGTATATGGAGTTTTTAATGTGGTTCAGTTGTAATCTAGTTTTTTGAGTTGGTTAAGGAATTTTTGGATATGGATTTTTTGAGTATTTTAATTGTAATCTACCAGATTGTTATATTTGGTTTTGTTCAAATTGTATTTAGTTTATTTGGTTTCGATCTGAAAAGATAATCAATGAGTTTTAATATAAAATCAGGTAGGTTTTGGAATAGAATCTTACAGATTCCAAGATAGAATCTAGCGGGTTCTAGGACAAAACCTATCATTGACCAAAGGCAGTTGGCATTTCTTAGTTGCAAAGAAAATATGTTGGAATATGGTATGTTCTAACTTTAGAGCCGACCAAGTTACAATTTGGCACCCTATGTCAGCGACTAGAGACTATTGGTGCTTTTTTGTTTATTTAGAATTTGGTAGGTTCTAAAGTTGGATACAATATGGCATGGGCATCCCATGCCAGCAATAAGAAGCGATTGACATTTCTTTATTTTAAAGGAAATATGTTGAAATATGATAGGTTCTAAAACGCCCCGAAGTACGGGTTAGTAGTTTTTAACAAATTTAAAGGAAAGACTAGAAAATAAAATAAAATGTTAAAACGTACTCAAAATTTTTCCCAGGACTTGAAACAATTTCAAAAAAAAAATGTAAAAAAGAAGAAGAAAAGAACCACAGTTTAATATAGCATATTTAATTTAATATTATAAATCTGTCATCATCAATATTATTCCAACCCTCAAGATAGTTTAATATAGTCACAGATAAAACTTAGGATGCTTACATCATAACGAGGAACATTCTTAACAAATGAAGCGGCTCTAACTGGAAATAGCTACGTAGTTTTCTTAACTATTTTTCTTATTGCCACTCACACTTTGTAAATCCTAAAAAGATGAAAAAATAGGGGATGAGCGACAACATATACAATAGGGAAATCATTACCCACTTTTTAGTTTTGTTAACTACCATATTAAACCTGTATGGTCATTTCAATTTTCCATAACATAATAATAATTTCATTTGTATATAACTGGTGGATGCTCTACAAATAAATGTTACCATGTTCCTATATTATATAATTTATACATAATTAAATAATAGTTTTGGCATCCACTAAGAAATTGAGAATCATGTCTCTCTACTCAACGAAACCTCAAAAGGCGCGTTTGACAACTCAAAACAGTGAACTATGAGTTGTTGGTGAGTGGACATGAAGTCCTCAATCCTCATCAAGACGTTTCTTGCAAAGTGTATTTTGGGACCTTCGACCTAAGCAAACGTCGACGCTTCCCCCTATTTACCTTTGGGGGTAAATGGACCCAAGGGCATAACCTTCGCCCTCTTCACATCTCACAATCCTCTCATATCCTTACCAATATGTATAGAGTCAATATTATCTAACCATACTTCTAAAAATTGTATTAAAATATGTCACATCGTTTTGACCTCATTGTATAATACAGGACGTGTCTAGAGTATTGTATTTCTAATTAATATACATCTGATAACTCTAACAAAATAATATATAAATTTTGCAAAAAAAAATAATCAATTTTAATTAAATAAAACCTTACAAAAGTTAAGTAATAGAATTCCTATATTTTTGTCAAAATTATCTATAGATAAGTTCTACCTTGTTATTGCCACCACGTTTGCTCCAATTATATCCTTAACCTTAATTCATAATAAAATTAAAATCTAACTAAAATAGATACATTATAATTATGTCAATTTATTTTATCAGTGTGTCTTACAAATAATATGCCCACAATAAATTTAAACACATAATTTTATTTAAATTACAACAAAATTGACCCATATTCTAGTGTACAATATTCTGAAATGATTTAAAACAAAGTAATGTGAAATTAAAATAATTTGGAATAAAATACTTGAAATAAAATTTTATATTAGGGTTAGGTCGATCCGCCTTATAATATATCAATTAACGATAAGATTGATGAAGGAAAAGGATTCGTGAAATGGTGAAGAGCATGATAGGACATTAAGATGTTGCAAGTTTGAGTCCTAAGAGAGCAAATTTTTGGTCATATATATTTTCCGCTTGACAAAAACGATATATAGTTTTTGAGAAAAATGACCTATAGTTTATAGGAATACGACATGTGGTTAAAATAAGAGAGCAAAGACAAAGGAGAGTAGGAGACATAATCAAAATTTTAGGTGAGAATTATTTGGAATTGTCTAGAGAAGTTTTCTTGTGAAAGCATAAGAAGATAATGCCAAAATTGCATTTTGGTAATTAATGAGAAGTAAAATATCATTTTCATAAATACACTAAATAGGTTTAAAAAAATTAAATAATACGTAAAATTAATAATATGGAATAAATTTTTGACCAAACAAAATTTTACAAAATTTAAATTGACACACTAATATTTGAATTAGACATAATTATACCCATTAAAAATAATGAGTGTCAGAGTTTCACTCTCCTTAAAGAAATTTTGTACTCAAAATTTGTGTACAATAGAGGAAAATACTCAAACAAATTAGGGTATTTTTCTTGCATCTTTGACTCGAGCTTCCAACTCGCCTCTTCAACTTCATGATGTTGCCACATCATCTTCATTAGAGGAATTTCATGATAGCGTAAAAACTTGACTTCATGATCTAAAATCTAATAAGGACTTCCTAGTAAATCATGTCTCGTTGGTTTAGGGAATTTGTCCACATGGTGAAATGTGATCGAATTAGCATGTATTTCCTTAGCATTGGCACATGGACTACCTTGTGAACATGAGACAACTGAGGTGGTTGTTGGTATAATCTTTTCTATAATCTCAATTGGTTTTGAATTCCTTGAATTCCTTGGTGCCAATTTTGCCCGAACAGCAAAACAAAATGCACCATGCTTTCATGTTACTATCAAGGATGCAAAATCTCCAACCCTAAACTCTAGCGGTTGCCTTCTTTTATTCGTATAACTCTTTTGCCATTTCTGTCCGATCTTAGGTCGGTCATGAATAATTTGAACCTTATATGTTGTTTCCCATAAAATTGCTGCCCAAAATTGACTCTCTCTACCTCTTTCAGCCCAATATAAAGAACATCTTGATTTATTATGTAATGCCTTATAAGGTCATGTTTGTACATAACTATTATTACTATAAATGTTCCTTATCAAAGAAGTTGCTCTCTCTGACTTCCCAAGGAATCAATACAATATGAAACATATTCTTAGGTGTTTGAATCACATGCATCAATCGACTATCCAAGAAAGAGTGAAGGACGGTACGATGATTCGATTCGATTCGATTTCAAGGGCGCTCTATGGCCTTATCCAACCTTTTAAGCTAAAACTGAAAACTTCAGTCAAAATTAAAAGTCACTAGCACCTTGTATTCTCCAAAATTCATTCTAATATAAGTAATTAGGCTCAGACACATTATAGTCTATTTTGTTGGGAACAAACTGTCACCGTCAACCTATTTACATCCACCATAAATAACATTATGTCTCTACTAGGTCTTTGGAATAATCCCAAGTTACAACGATTGTCATGTGGCTCACTCTACTAGGTCTTTGGAATAATCCCAAGTATGGTAAAAGTTATATCATTGCACTTGAAACTTAATACTCATCTTATATGTGATGACAGGTTATAAACAACACCCAAGATTAGATTATCTCCCATCTTGCTGTATGCTCCCGTTAACATCGTCTCGTAATAATGTATGTGTAAGTCCTTTTTGGAAACAAAATTCTTTATCACATAACCATTATGTTTACTAAAAGATCTAATGCTTAGAATTTTCATCACAAGGAGAAATGTAACAACATTAACTTATTACTACCTGATACTTAAATGACTCCTACTTAGTATGACCCTTTAAAGGGTTATCCAAATCTTTATTATCAAAACATATCTTAGTGACTTATCAATCAAGCCTATAAGTCGTAATGAGACACCATCAAGTCTCTTCCCTTGCTAGCAATATTCATACTACAACGTTCCATCCGCAATTCGAGTTCAGATATAAATCAAGATCACTTATTTCCCAAAACTTTTTGAATTGCCTTTTTTTTTTTTTCTGAAAGAGAATAATAAATTTTACACATAATATTGAACAAGCCCAACCCTTATCTTTAATAATCCCATTTTGGGTTCAACACAATTAGAAATCATTAGAAATTTCTTCATCACTAGCTGGTAAGATCTAACATCCTCCACTAGTATCCATTCCACAATCATGAAGATAAACTTGGGAATATTCTCCTAGTAGATAACATAGATCTTTATTTATTGGGTGTCTAAATTACACAATTTTCGAGATTTACATGTTCTTGGACATTATCACTCCATAATAGGGAACTAATTATTCAACTAGGACAATAAAATATAATAGAATCCACTTTGTATTACATCTTTAACTCATCCTTGGGACTAGAGGATTCTCTTTCCTTTACCTTTCTGAGTTACAACCAACAATCTAGGATAAATCAAATGTCTTGTCTATCACACCAAGTAACATCTCATTAATCTCCAACTTTTGATTCATAACAGCCTAGATTTTATTCTTTTCTTCAAAAACTCCTTGGTTTCACTCGATCCAAATAACTCAGAGAATGTCCAAAGTCATTTCCTTAACATGTAAATAGTGCTTTTGGAGAATTTGCAAGAAAAACGTCTAGTGTATAAGGTACTTTGCAAAGGTATCATAATATTTCCACTTATGTATTTGGCAAGCTTCAACAAAATGATCCGATAAGAAAATACTATCTATTCCATAAGATTCATAAACTTTATTGGGTTTGACTAGTACAGATGCACTTATGAGCCGATGCTTCAATTCCTTGAATACTTTTTCATTGTTGTCATCCCATAAGAGCTTAACATCCTTTCTGGTAAGCTTTTTCAGAGGGAAACAATATTGGATTGTCAAAGAACGTGGCTCACACTCAAGGGCGAAGCTACTCACAAACCAGGATGAACAATAGCTCTCCTTGAACTTTTTTTTTCATATCAACATTGTACATAAAATTTTATAAAAATCATATTCTATCCTTCAAAATAATACCCCGTCCCTCCTAAATTTGCATATCTCCTTCTTTGCCCCCAACCAAAAAAAGGTAAATTGATGGACTAAAAATAAAAAGCATCAAACAGGCCCATCATTAGCACAAACCCAAATGCCCAAAGCCCTCACGGTTTGCTTCTCGGGGTAGCAATTTGTGATTGATTGTGATAAAATGAAAAATATTCTTAAGAGTTGCTTCTCATAGAGGCCTCCGTAAAAACAAAACTCTTTTCAAAAAGTAATACCATGAATCAGTTCTATTCCTCTTCCCAGACGCCAAGCTTTCCATGTACCCAAAAAAAAAAAAAAAAAAAAGGCTCACCAACTGACTGGCAAATTCCAATCTGCGAGGTTCCACCGTCCCAGGCAAAAAGCAAAGAAGAAAGGGAAGGAAAAAAGACAAAATTAAGGTCAAATATTCACAAGCATAATTTCACTTTTAATTTCTATTATGGATTTATTTATCTAATATTCAATTAGTTTATCTAAATCGCTTTTCCTCTAATACATATTTTTATCCTCCACTATAGAATTGATCAGTATTACTATAGAATATGTACGTTTCTTGAAAAGGTCAGGCCAGAGCAGCTGCGGGAACAAAAAAAAAAAAAAAATCTTTATCATTTGGAGTGGGAGAAGGCTATATCATCATGATCACCTTCTTTCATCAAAAACTTATAGCACCAACTGCTTTCCATCCCTTTCTCTTCAAAAAAAAAAAGAAAAAAAAAAAGAGAAGAAAAGAAAAGAAAAGAAAACAGAAAAACACTTCTTTTGAAATAAAACTAATTTGTCCATATATTACCATCGTTGTCCTGTTTGCTTAAGTTTCATTGTCTTACCTTTTAGGTTGTACAATTTATTATGAAATAGCCATGGAGAAATATTTGATTAAAAGAAAATTAGATTGTCATTGTCTATTGGGAAAAATGTTGAAACTGTAGAAGCAAGAAGAGTGGAAACCAATTTTTCGAAACTTCCTACACATCCTGGATTAAGAACTCCAATTTTAGAATATGATCCTAATGTTCGAGACCAAGTTCGGCGAGAATATTTACTAAAGAGATCTTGTCAACCCATACTTGATTTTCCAGCTAAAATGATTGGGAATCAACCAAGAAAATTCCAGAAGTGTTGGTACTATGAGTTTCCTACTTGGTTGAAGTATAGCGTAGAAAAGGATATTGCATTTTGTTTATATTGTCATCTCTTTAAACTAAATAATGGAGAACAAACAAGTGGTGACTCTTTTATTGGCAAGAGATTTTCATATTGGAAAGCAAAGACAATATTGGGAGAGCATGTGAGAGGTCCTTATAGCATTCATAATCAAGCTCAAAGGAGTTGTGAAGCTCAATTGAATCAGAAGCAACATATTGAAACGGTGATCCCCAAAAAAATCAAAACAAGCTCAAATTGGATATTGAATTCGCTTGAAGGCATCGGTTGATTGCATTCAATTTCTTTTATGACAAGAGCTTGCACTTCATGAACATGGGGAATCAGATGATTCAAGAAACCAAGATAACTTTCTTGAACTTTTGCAATTTCTAGCTAATCATAATGATGACATCAAAATCGCTACCCTGAAGAATGCTCCTGAAAATGTGAAATTAACATCATCGGATATTCAGAAAGAGATTGCTAGTGGTGTTGCTACTGAAACTGTTAATGTTATTGTGATAGATATTGGAGATTCTTTGTTCTCTATTCTGATTGATGAATCTCGTGATGTTTAATGAAAGAGCAAATGGCTATTGTTTTACGATATGTGGATAAAAAAGGGGCAAGTGATTAGACACTTTGTTGGTGTTAAACATGTGTCTAGTACTACGAGTCTCGTACTTAAAGAGGTAATTGATAGAGTGCTTTTAAGGCATAAATTAAGTTTGTCTAAATTGTGAGGATAAGGCTATAATGGAGCTAGTAATATAGGAGGGGAGTTCAACGGTCTTAAAACACCTGTACTAAAGGAGAATCCATGTGCTTTCTACATATTTTGTTTTGCTCATCAACTTCAATTAGTTCTTGTAGCTGTGGCAAAAAAACACACTCAAATTGCATACTTCTTCTACTTGGTTGCTAGTGTTGTGAATGTTGTGGGAGCATCGACCAAACATTTTGGTATTCTAAAAGAAAAACAAGCTGCGACAAATCTGAAAGCACTCCAAAATAATGAGATTTCAAGTGGATGGGGGTTAAATCAACACACTCCTCTTAAGCATGCTGGAGACACACAATGGAGCTCCCATTATAGTACGTTGATGAGTTTGAATAGCATGTTTCCATCTATAATTAAAGTTCTCAAAATAGTTGTTAATGATGGATCAGATTATGAACAAAGATGTGAAGCAAGCAATTTATTAGATTCCATGCAATCATTTTATTTTGTATTCAACCTACATTTGATGAAAAAAATATTAGGAGTCACCAATGATTTGTCAAGGGCATTGCAGAAAAAGGATCAAGATATTGCCAACGCTGTGGATTTAATAAAAGGATGTAAACAACAGTTGCAAATGATGAAGGAGAGTGAATGAGATTCTTTTTTAATTTTTATCAAGTATCTTTGTTTTATGAGAAACACAAAGTCGATATACCTAACGTAGATGCCATCTTCAAAGCTAGAGGTGGATCATGATGCAAAGCACATGAAATTACAAATTTGCATCATTTCCAGGTTGACTTGCTTTATTATGTCATCGATGTGCAACTTCAAGAGTTAGATGGCCGTTTTACTGAGGTACATACTCAATTGTTTTTTTGTGTGGTATGTTTATGTCTACATGATGCATTCTCTACTTTTGACAAGCAAAAATTGATCCACTTAGCCGAGTATTATTCTAATGACTTTTCTGAAGTAGAGCTAATAGCACTTAATGATCAACTTCAATCTTATGTCAGTGATGTGCGCTTAAGCAGTGAGTTAAGGAATTGAGAGGCATTGACGAGCTTGCACAAAAAATGGTTCAGACAAAAAAGCATGTAATATTTCCATTAGTCTATAGACTATTGACTTTGGCATTACTTTTACATGTTGCTATTGCTACTATAGAGAGAGCAGTTTCTGCCATAAATATCGTGAAAAATCGGTTATGTAATCGAATAGGCGATCAGCGGATGAATGTTTGTCTAATTGTATACATTGAGAGGGAAATTTTTATGTCATTGATGATGAGACCATTATGCAACAACTTCAGAAAATGAAAACTTGTCATATACATTTGTAAAATACTCAGTTTATTTGGAAATTTGGAATTAATCTTTTGAAGTACTTTTTTTAAGATTAAACTCTCTTTATTTAATTTTTTGTTGATAATGCTAGTATAAGTTCAGCCTCTCTGACTAATTTTCCTGGCTCTACCTGTAGTTACACTGTAACAAAGGAGACGACTACTACAGCGATGATGCAGTTGCTATCAACATGTGTGAGAAGCCTTATGCAAACAATTAGGTACATCTCATGAAAAAATTGTTTAATTTGAAGATGATGGAAACCACACTGGTAATGGTACATATTAATGAGTTTAGCATCATCGTCAATCAATTGCCATCCATAGAAATTGATTTTGATGAGTTATGTGTCTTTATTCTTTGGAGTCTTTGCCAAATAGTTGGAAGTCTATGTGGGCTGTGGTTTGCAACTCTATAGGCAAGGAGAACTTAAAGTTCAATGATGTGAGGGATCAAATTCTTATGGAGGAGGTTCGCAGAACAGATTCTAGGGTAGCATCAGCATTGACATCGAATTCTACCCTAAATGTCAACAATAGGGGTAGAACATTCGATAAGAACTCCATCAAGAAAGGCAAAGGGCACAAAGAATGATAGAGGCAAGTCCAGGTCTGGCTGAGTGTGAAATATTGGAATTGTAATAGAACTGGTCATTGTAAGAAGAACTGTTGAGCACTGAAGAAGAATGATTCTTGGATTTCAGACTCTAGAGCATCTTTTCATACTATTGTATACCATGAGATCATAGAGAACTATGTTGCCAGAAATCATATAAAAGTTTACCTTACAGATGAAGAACCTTTGGATATTGTCAGAATTGGCGATGTCAAATTAAAGATAGTAAACGGGTCTATTTAAAAGATCCAAAAGGTGAGACACATGCCAAAACTTATGAGAAATTTGATTTTGGTAGAGCAACTTGATAACGAAGGTCATAATGTGGCTTTGAATAGTGGTGTTTAGAAAGTTTCAAAGGAAGCCATGGCTGTGGCTCAAGGGAGCAAAAGGGGAACTCTTTACATCTCTTCTAATTGTAAGGACACGTTGCAGTTGTAGACTCTGCTGCAAACTCTAATCTATGGCATTGCAGGCTCAGGCACATGAATAAGAGGGGAATGAAAGTACTACATTCCAAGGAAAGCTATTTGGGGTTGAAATCTGTAGAGTATAGGTTGTGTGAAGGTTGTATCATCAGGAAGCTAAAAAGGACTAGCTTTTCCAAAGCAGGTGGGAAGCCAAAAAGTAGCAAAGCTAGAGTTGGTGCATACAAACATGTGAGGGCCTTCTACCGTCACTTCCCTTGGAGACTATAATTATTATGTGACTTTCATCTTTGACTCAAGCAGAAACGCATGCGCTTATTTTCTAAAAAACAAATCTAACATGTTTGCTGCTTACAAGAGATGTAAAGCTATGGTAGGCAATGAGACACATTTGAAGGTGAGGTACTTGTAGTCTGATAATGGGAGAGAGTATGTAAATGAAGATTTTAAAAGGTACTCTATAGATAATGGCATCAAGATAAAGAAGACAGTTGCAAGAAAATTTCAATAGAATAGTGTGGCTAAGAGGACGAATAAAACCCTAAATGAGCATAATAGGAGCATGAGATTACATACCGGGCTATCAAAGATGTTTTGGGCCAAAACGGTAAGTACTATCACCAATTTGATCAACAAGGTTCCTTCAACACCATTGGATTACAAAATTCTAGAGGAGTAAAGAGGTAAACCTTTCTTTCTTGAAAGTTTTTGGTTGTTTTTCTTATATTCATATTGATTCTATTATTAGAAGTAAACTTGATGCAAAGTCTAAAAGGTGTTTCTTTTGATATGGTGATATCAAGTTTGGTTATCGTTTCTAGAATGACCAAATTCAAAAGGTTGTTAGGAGCAAAAATGTGAATTTCAATGAAGGATTCCCATACAAGGACAAGTTAACAATAAAGGCTCAAAGCACAAGTATTGAAGCTAAAGAGCCCAAGAAGATTCTGTTGAAAGATCATTTGATAATTGAAGCACAAAGTGAAGATGAAAAAAACATAGCTCCAAAAGAGTGTTAGGGTACTCATGTTTCTCCAGTCAAGAAATCTAGCAAAATTATTAGATCACCACTTAGGTACTCTCTATCATTGCACTATATTTTATTGACTAATAAAGTCAAACTAGAGAGTTATGATGAAACCGTGCACGTTGATGATTCAATGAAGTAGGAGTTAGCCATAAAGGATGGATGGATTCTTTAATATCCAATTAGACATAGTAGTTGGTAGAGTTACCAAAGGGAAAGAAAGCCTTACATAATAAATAAGTGTATCAAATTAAGGAAGAACATAATGGTAGCAAGTGGTACAAGGCACGATTAGTTGTAAAAAGATTCCAATAAAAGGAAGGTATAGACTGCATAAAGATTTTTTCTCCAGTGATGAAATTGACCACAATAAGAATGGTACTTGGGTTAGTGGTGCACAAAGACTTGCATTTGGAGCAGTTGGATGTTAAAACTATCATTCTTCATAGTGATTTGGAGGGAGAAATCTACATAATATAGCTACAGGGATTTGAAGTACAGGGTAAGGAGAAAATAGTGTGCAAACTTTAGAAGAGCTTGTATGGTCTCAAACAAGCTTCTAGACAATGGCACAAGAAGTTTGACAATTTTATGTGTAGTAATAGATTCCTAAAGTGTTAGATGGATCATTGTTGCTATGTGAAAAACTTTCATGACTCTTATATCATTTTATTGTTATATTTCAATGATATATTGATTACAGGAACTAGCAAACATGAGACTTACAAGTTTAAAAAGAGTTGTCAAAGGAGTTTGCAATGGAGGAGTTGGCATGAGAATTATGAGAGACAATCATGCCTTGAAGTTGTCATTGGAGGAATATATAAAGAAGGTGTTAAGCAGGATCAATATGGGGATGTAAAACTAATAAACATGCCTTTGCTAGTCACTTTAAACTATCCAAAGAGCAGTCATCTTTTACAGAGTATGATTGAGCCCATATGACTAAGGTGTATTTATGCATCTACTATAGACAGTTTTATTATGCCATGGTGTGTACCAAACTAGACATTACACATGTAGTGAAAGTTGTGAGGAGGTTCATGAGTAATCTATGCAAGCAACATTAGGAAGTGATGAAGTGGATTCTTAAGTATTTGAAAGGTACTACAGATTTATCTTTGTGTTTCAAGAAATCAAGACTTAGGATTACAAGGTCATATGGATGCTGATATGGTTGGAGACATTGATGATGGAAAGAGTACTAGCAGATATGTCTACATGTCGGGTGGTACGACAGGTAATTAGATTTCAAAGTTGTAGAAGATCGTTGCTCTATCCACTACTGAAGCAGAATATGTTGCTATGACTGAAGTAAGCAAAGAAATAGTATGACTGTAATCATTCTTAAAAGAACTGGATCATAAGCAGGGGAAGAACATATTGCATTGTGACAATTAGAGCATTGTTCATTTATCAAAGAATCTTGTTCATTATGCTAGGACGAAGCATATACAGGTACCACTTCAACAGGTTGGCTTTGGAGGATGGAGTTTTAGCACTTGAAAAGATTCATAGAGGCCTGAATCTAGCTAATATATTGATAAGCTATTCCAATCGAGAAACTAAAGTTGTGTGAAACTTCAGTTGGATTTCTTTCTTAAGGATCGAGAAGTGGAGGCCACTGTAGAGAGAAGTTATTAAATGGTGAATTAGACTCTAAATGGGAGATTGTTAAGAATTATGGAGCCTAAATCTATGCCGTTTTGAAATATCACCCTATATAAAGAATTTTGGGATCAAAATATCACCTAAAATTTTGCTAAGTAGGAGCAAGAGAAGGAAAAAAATGAGGAAAAAATGACCTTAGAGTTGAGTCGGGAGTGCCCTAGCACAAGGAAAGGCACGCGGCTGCACTGTGGGACAGAACCCACACACATGGGCTAGAACCCACACGTTGTAATTCTATAGCATTAACATTTGTTTACGCAACCACATGAGTCAGCAAGCAAGGGCTTTCATTTTTCCCTTTTTTTTGGGTTTATTTCCTATTCTTTATAAACCTATATATAGATAGGTTGTGTTCTTTTTCTTGGTAGAGTGAAACTCAGAATATTAGAGAGAAAGGTTAAAAAAAATTCTTGAGAGAGATTGTACAATTTTTCTCTTGTAAACTTTTTCATCATTATAATGAATTATTTAATAGGGGCTGAAAGTAGATGTAGCTATAATATTGAGGATGAACCACTATAAATTTCGTGTGTTCTTATTTATTTTTTGTTCTCATAGTTTTCATTCTCAGTAGAATTAGGGCTTATAATTCACAACACTTGAAAATATCTTATTATTGGTTTTTATAAGGTATTTATTTAAGATTCATTGCTTTTCAATTTTTATTCTCAACAAGCTACTAAAGGCAAACATCCCAAAGAAGTTGATGGTTTCCTGTGTTCAAATGATGCAAAAATAAAAACCTCAAGTCTTCAAGGGTAAAATGTTTTGGTTTTGACTTTTCCAATAGTGAAGTTAGATGATTTACAAGTTGTTCCAACTATAGGGTAAATTTATGGCATGTTTGGAAATTGCATTTTAAGTACATAGTTAGAACTACTACGATGAAAAGCTTTAACATGCTATAGTATAAAGCAAAAATATGCTACAATGTAAAGCTCTCACATACTACAATAAAATCATTTCAACTTATAGTTCTAACTGTATTGCCAAATATACTCTTAACAATGAGTTTTGGGCCAATTTGTACATGTATTTAATTTATTATCTTTTTTGGAGCCTTTGTTGAACATATGGCTGGACTCTAGCATAAAGCTTTAGCTTAGGCTTGGGAAAACCCAAATCCATGTGGCTCTACTTTTTTTATAAAAATTCTTATTGGGGAATGTTATAATAAGACCCTCTAAAAAGGTCTTATCTATAAGACTTATTTTTTAAGTCGTTGGATTTAATCAATTCGACCTAATTACAAAAAACTCACTCTTACGGAATCAAAATTAAAATCAATCTTTTTTGGAATGTAAATTTTAAAAAACTAATAATTAAAAAAACAAAATGAAGGGAAAAAATTAAAAAAAAAATCCAGCAGTCTGATCGTCATCGTCGGCAGTGGGGGAAGGGAAAAGGGAGAGGGAGAAAGAAAAGGTATCGGCATCTACATTTCAAGTTTAGCTTGATTCATGCTAGGTCGAGATGGAATCACGACTGAGGGGCAAAATCACAACCACGGTGTTGAACAAATCATTGACAAAGGATCAACCCATGGGTCGTAACGACCATTGTCTCGAGGTCATGGGCATTGAGGTCAAAGACAAGCGAGATCAGAGAATGGGTAAGCTTGGTGCAGAAGGTGAGGTTGTGTTGGAGGCTATGAACTAAGGCTATTGTCACAAGGTTGATGGTGAAGGTGAGGTCGTGCTGAGCTTTGCTGCGATCTGGCATAGTCGGTGCTTAGAGGTCTCCGGTAACATAGGGCCGAGCAACGTCATGAGGCAGGTTGCAACAGAATGCAACCCCTGTTACGAACTTGCAATGAGATCATGAGTGACAATGGAGATGCATCCTTAAGGTGGGTCGCCACTAATTATGGCGATCTAAGTTCGCCAACGACCCCTTTCAATGGCGGTGAGCGGATTAAGATCTACCCTAAGACGGTGCCTTTTTTAGATTGTTAATTTTTGTGTTTTTTCTTTTTGGTTTTGTTGATTATTAGGTTATTTGAGAATTTAATCTGAAGTGCATAGGTCCATTAAAATTATAGTGAGCTTGTTTATTTCCCACCATTTGATATAAATCTAATGAGAAACAAAGTCTTACAAATAAAAATTATTAGTGGGCCTTATAGATAGTAGTTTTTTCCTTTTCTTATTGTACTCCATTTTAATCTTATTGTACCACTATAAAGCTTTCTAATTTTAAACTTTATAAATGTCTTAAAAAGTTTTATTTACACCCTTTAAAGTTTTTATTTTTAGTTGCGTCCCATTGTTTTAATTTAAAAGAAACCCTGAACTACTACTTTATGTTATATATTTGAAGAAACAAAAAAGAAAGAATATATATTCAAAAGTAAATTTAGAAGACAAATAAGAAAGGAAAAAAATTGATGTATATTCAAAAGTTTAACCTACGTTATTTCCTCCATGGCAAAAAACTGCAAATTAAGTTGCCTGTGTTCTGGCCAAAAATTCTTAGGGGTGAAAGGGGATATGCTGAGTTGATTTGTTTAAGCAAAATCCTGCAATAAGAAAATCAATTAGGAAAGAGAGAAATTATAATATTATACTTTTTTAAAGTAAATAACATTTTTTTAAATATTTAAAGTAAATAATAATATACACGAAAATAAATATATTATTTATCTCATAAATATGTTATTTATTTAAGCATTTTAAATTGCGCCATTTGCTCTTTTAAGTTTTTCAACAAGATTATCTACCGCAACTTCCGAATGCTATTTAAGGGCAGGTCTATTGTGGGGGCGGGCAAATTCTTCACCAGTGGATTTGAAGTTAAGAGTAACGATTGAACGCGTTTAGTCTAGTTACAATAAGTATTATTGTATGGGAACCCATTACATTACTCCACAAGCAAAACCATTTACATTAAAATTGAAAAGAAAACCAATCAAACTTCAACCGATCATTGCAATCGTCTTCCCGGCACCGTTATGCATAACCATTGGTAAGTCGAAATCCGTCGACCATTGTCAAAATGCAAGGAGAAGCTCGCATCGGCAAACTATTCACGAACCTCATCGGAGGTTGGAGCGGGGATCCGGTTATGGCAGAGCTAGGCTTGTTATAACCCAGAAAAGGAAATCTAGTATCTGAGATTAAATTTCACACGACTAACACCTTAAAATTTAGTTTAAGTTAGATTTTAATATCCAAATATTTTGCCACACCACCTATTCTTTTGCTATCTCTTTTCACAACCACTAAAACTGGCATTTATTGTATATTGGTTAAATAAAACAAACAATAGAGTAAAAAAAAGAGTAGGTAAAGAAGGAATCACAAATTCGTTCTGTAATAAAATCGTGATAAAAACAAAACCTAATTGTTGGAATTACCCTGACATTCCCTCGACCTCAACACAGAGAAGACGAATTGATAAAGAACAAAAAAACCAAAAACAAGAACATGAAAATTTAGCAAGGTTTGGCCAAAGATGCCTATATCCTTGTGAACTTTCCTCAAAGGGAATTCGATCTACTATTTTATTGATGTACTTCTTAAAGATTGTTACAACACACTTGCTCCTGAGAATTCACACATGAAGATCACCATCTTCACTGTGGGTAGCACTCCTTGCTTTACTCTTCCTAATCCAAGCATAGCGTTCCTTTTTGATATGCCCTATTTTCTCACAATGATAACACTTCTTAGAGCTGTTAGGCCCTTTTGAAAAAGGACCTTCTCTTACCTTTATTGGCACTTCTTGATCGTTGATTGTTGTTCTTGTTTTGAGTTCTCCCTCTTGCAAAGTAATTTTCTCCACCAGAAGAATGTTTATCTGATTTTAACTCCAGGTTTCTAGACCTAAGGGCAGACAAGACCTCTTCTAATGTAATGGATGCCCTTCCATATTTTATAGCAGTTTTTACTTCTTTATATGAATCAGGGAGTGAATTCAAAAGAATAATTGCTTGATTCTTATCATTTAAGGCTTCATTTTCTCCTAAATTAGCCAATTCTAAATTGATTCTCAAGAACTCATCAAGATTCTGATCTAGACTTTTTGAAGTAACCATTTTAAAACCGAATAGTCTTTCTTTCAAGAATATCTTATTAGTCAATGATTTCTTCTAAAATAATTAATCCAACTTACTCCATATCTTGGTTGGTGTATCTTCTTTATCAACTAACCTTATGATGGAATCAGTTAAACGAAAAATAATAGTACTTGTAGCAATCTCCAACAATTCTTGTTTTTGTTCTTTTGAGAAGTTTTCTAGGAAATTGACAAGATCATTAAGAGCCTTCAAAACTTTCTGTTGAGCCAACAATCCCTTGATCTTCCTTCTCCAAATTTTGAAGTCCCCTGTTCCATTGAATTTTTCAATGTCCACCTTCATCGAGTTCATGATGATTGGTGAAATGCCCCCAAGACTAGATTTTTGAATCACAAGTTTTGTAACTTTGTCCTCCTTTTCGGAATTACTCAAGTCCAAGGAGATGTCTTCAAAATCTTGAAGGTTTGTCAGGTCACCCCCCTTGGTTTTGCCCTAAGCCCTCTTCCAGTTCGTCTGCTTCTTTGAATGCTTCAAAATCGAAACTGCAGCCTTAAATCCTAAGGCTCTGATACCACTTATTGGAATTACCCCAGCATTCCCTCGACCTAAACACAGAGAAGATGAATTGACAAAGAATAAAAAAACCAGAAACAAGAACATAAAAATTTAGCGAGGTTCACCCAAAGATGTCTACGTCCTCGTGAACTCCCCTCAAGGGGAATTTGATCTATTCTTTTATTGATGTAGTTCTTGAAGATTGTTACAACACACTTGCTCATGATAAATCACACACGAAGATCACCCAGAGAAAATTCCCTTCTTTATATCTCTCCTTTTTTCTTCTCTCTCTCTCAAGTCTATTTTACATTATATATATAAATATTACACCATTACATGGTATTACCAATTAAAATAAAACACGTCACTCATATAGGTACATATGCAACTTATTACATTTTCTGCCATGTCTTTTTTTTTTCCTTCGCCAAAAGACCAAATACTAGTATGTTGTCATTTTTAACTTCTAGAACTTGAAATTGGATCATATTAGAACTGACTTTTAACACTAATGTTAAATTCTTAATCAGAAATTCAAGCATAAAATACTAGTTGATATCCCAATTATGAAGAATAAAGTTATAACAAAGTGATTAATTAAACAACAATAGAACAAGTTATAATAAGTTAACAATATTCGAAGAAAATAAAAATACCAAGGAATGAAGAAAAGCAAGAAACATTGGAATCATCATTCAACATTCTTGCTAATCTTAGTGGTTTGCTTCCACAAGGTCACTCGCAAGCGCATGGCCTCAAGGTAGTCGACTCTATCTCCACCTCCAAATCGAAGGCTTCTCACCACCTCCCTTACTCCATCCTTCGTCGTGCCACCGACGTCTTCTCCCCCTCCCATCGCCTTGGCCAAGGCGGCTTCGGGCCCTGCTCTTCATGACGTCGTTGGTGTTGGGCTATCACCATGCATTCTCCTCCAAAAATGCCCCTGCTTTTCGCGTTGATTTCCTCCGCAGGCTCTCCGTGGTCGTTTGGTGTTTTAATGGCGATGGGTTTGAGAAAGCTAGCAAGGAGCTGCCGACGGTGCCATGAGGGGCCCACACTTTCAGATTTTAGTTATTGGAATTATTTTGAATAGGGTTTGGAATTGTTTTGAATCAAAGGCTAGGGCTAAAAGCTTTAATGGTTGAGATTTATTTGTATAGAAGACTTTTTTTAATAAATTTTATGTATAATAGATAGAAATAATTTGATGTGTGTGAGCTTATTCTAAGCTTACTTGTTTTTACCAATAGATTGAAATTCAATGGACAATAACATTCTACACCGGTGGACAATTCTGATGCACTCCGCCGTAGATTTTCCCCAAGTTTTAAAGCAGTTTCTTTCAAAAAGACGAAGGAGATTTTAGTCAGAAACGAAATTATCACAAATTATAGGGAGGAAAACAAAAATTCTCCAAACAACGAGTGCTGGGGGTGCAAAATCTCACTCCAATTTTGCAAACATGACTGTTCTCCGCGCCACGAAACCAAAACAAGACAGCAAAATTAATAAGGGAGAAGAGAGAGAAAGCGAGAGAGAGAGTGAGAGTGAGAGTCCACAGAATTCAAAGCTTCAAAATTCACCGCTCTCTTTCCCTCCCCTCCACAGACCCACTTCACCGTCCCATTCTAGGGTTAGGGTCAAGTTCAGATTTTGGTAAATTTTTTTCCTTTGTTTTAAGTATTTATTTGAAAGAATTAGAACTTGAAAGTGGAAGAAAATGGAGGCAGAGGTGGAGTACAGAAGGAGAGAGCGGGTGGCATTGGTGGCCATTAATGTGCTGGCTTCTGTAGCTGTGGCGTCGCTACTGGTGGCGTTCAGCTACTACTGCTACATCCGCAACAAAGTCTCTAGGCTTGCGAAGAACCGCCCAAGTGAGCCTCGTATAATCCTTAACCCTTTGTTTGGTTGCAAAGGAAATTTCCGAGAAAGTATGAACTAAATCAGCCCCACCTTTTGTTTTCCTTTTTTTTTTTTTTTTAAATTTGTAGCATCGACTGACGTACTTTTTCATTGCCCAGAATCCATAAAAATGAAAAGAACTGAAAAAGAAAATTATTTTCTAGTAATTTCCTCTATATGTTTGTGAAATTATCGAAAATGCCCTTATAATTCGCCCAAATAAAAAGCACATTCTCCTTTTCTTTTCGCTAAAAGTTCCTTTCTTATTTTTTATTTTTATTTTAGTTGCAGGGATGCACAATGTTTTTGCGTGCTTGCTTGATTTTGTTAGAACAAAACTGTGATGAAAACTATCATCATCTAGGATCATTCATGTCAAATCATCAAGAATGTTAATAAGATGCGAAAGCTAACCTGAATCCATTGTTGAATGCGATTCTTGAGTCTTTTGGTTGAGGATCTTTCAAGTCTGGTACGTAAATCCTCCTTTTAGAATGCTCTGTGATTTCTTTGTAGATGGGGAACAGAAAATAATGTACGTACCGACTTGGGGACCACAACCCCTTTATATAATTGCCAAACCCTAGCAATTATCCTTAATTACCAGTTTAGCCTATCATAAAATTAGTAATTACCCTTTTGGTTTCTACACATAGGAGGCCCACACTTAATGATGCATTAAAAGCCCAAAGCCCAAAGCCCAAATTTGATCACTTTTAATTGGACAACCTTATCTGATAGCCTTTAATTCATATTTATTTAATATATTAGCCCATATTTGGATTTTGATCCAACATATTTTTGTTTGTGTTTATTTGTTGGTACAGGAAAAAATCGTTTTTAGGTTTTATTCTACAATCATTAGTGCCCTTTTCGTAAGAGATAAAATAATTGTCTTTTATATTTATGTTCAAAATGCGTTGTATTAAATTTTTGAAGGTTTGTTGTACTTCTCCGCCTTGGCCCATTTTCTTTTTGGTAGCTACCTCGGTCCTACATTTAATAAATATAATTCTAAGCGGAGAAAATGCTTCTCATGATTTTGGAAAAAAATAAAAATCTTGCGGTTCTTTTAGTTCATAGCTCTTCCCACCAATTGGCAAACCAAAAGGAGCGTTAATTTGGCATTCTGTTTGATTGGATTTATTTGAAGGAGTTGATCTCGAAAGCAAAACTGACTGTTCAAATCCGCAAGTTGCCACTACTTGTGAGAAA
>CAMOHE010050140.1:113593-131513 GCA_946598075.1 Artocarpus hirsutus
AAGAACTGAAAAAGAAAATTATTTTCTAGTAATTTCCTCTATATGTTTCTGAAATTATCGAAAATGCCCTTATAATTCGCCCAAATAAAAAGCACATTCTCCTTTTCTTTTCGCTAAAAGTTCCTTTCTTATTTTTTATTTTTATTTTAGTTGCAGGGACGCACAATGTTTTTGCGTGCTTGCTTGATTTTTGTTTGTGTTTATTTGTTGGTACAGGAAAAAAATCGTTTTTCGGTTTTATTCTACAATCATTAGTGCCCTTTTCGTAAGAGATAAAATAATTGTCTTTTATATTTATGTTCAAAATGCGTTGTATTAAATTTTTGAAGGTTTGTTGTACTTCTCTGCCTTGGCCCATTTTCTTTTTGGTAGCTACCTCCGTCCTACATTTAATAAATATAATTCTAAGCGGAGAAAATGGTTCTCATGATTTTGGAAAAAAATAAAAATCTTGCGGCTCTTCGAGTTCATAGCTCTTCGCACCAATTGGCAAACCAAAAGGAGCGTTAATTTGGCATTCTGTTTGATTGGATTTATTTGAAGGAGTTGATCTCGACAGCAAAACTGACTGTTCAAATCCGCAAGTTGCCACTACTTGTGAGAAAGGACTCCAAGTGTTCACCTTTAAGCAGCTACATTCTGCAACTAGTGGTTTCAGCAAATCAAATGTGGTTGGTGACGGCGGATTCGGGTCGGTATACCGAGGAGTCCTCAGCGATGGCCGTAAAGTGGCAATTAAGCTGATGGATCAGGAGGGAAGCAGGGAGAAGAAGAATTCAAAGTGGAGGTCTCCTCATTTTACTCGTTTATTTTTGGCCTAAACTGACAAAAACAAAAAACAATAAACCAAAAAGGGGCGACAGGTTAAATGTTTATCACTGAGTCTT
Organism: Artocarpus hirsutus; assembly: GCA_946598075.1. Taxonomy (NCBI): domain Eukaryota; kingdom Viridiplantae; phylum Streptophyta; class Magnoliopsida; order Rosales; family Moraceae; genus Artocarpus; species Artocarpus hirsutus. The sequence goes on from CAMOHE010050140.1 coordinate 114,481, forward strand.
TCTTGTTATATTGTAGGTGGAATTGCTTAGCAGGTTGCGTTCTCCATATCTGCTGGCTTTGCTAGGGAATTGCTCAGACAGTAATCACAAAGTGCTGGTTTACGAGTTCATGGCAAATGGTGGTCTACGGGAACACTTGCACCCTGTTAGCAGTAAGTCGAGTTCCTTAGTGGGCTCAAGCTTTTAATTCCCAGACTTGACAAAATGGATATTTTGCTCTTTTTTTTTTTTTTTTTGAGTCGTTGAAAAACGTGAAAGCTACAATCCCAGTTGTGAATTAAAATGATACTACAGTTTTGATATATATATATATATATTATATATATATATATATATTCCTAGCTGGGCTGTTTCCTCCACCCATTTTTTGCTATCCAAGCTGGATCTGTTTCATGGCCCTTCTGGATAATCGTATTCAGTTATTAGATAGAGACTCTCTCTCTCTTTCTTGCCTAGAAATAAGTCCGTCCGTACAATTATGTCTACTGTTTTCTTTTTTCATAGGGATTGAAAATCATCTCTTAACACATTATATTGAAAGGAAGGACTGTGAAATTTATATCCAAGGTACTTTTTCTCGCTTTTCGGTTTAGGTCTATCCATTATGGAAATTGAATAAATTGAAAATCTCGCTGTATAAATTTTGACGCTCAGCATAAAATCTTTGAATCCTTGGAATGAGATGGGCATGAGAGTGTAGTAAAGGGAATATGCATCTGTCTGCTGCTTATCTGTTGTACAGTTACTATTCAATCAAATAAAACGTGTCTACTTAATTATATTATTTGACTGATGTGCCTACTTAATTCTATTATTATTTGAATGTTATTATGCATACAAATGTATTTTAATTTTGCAGACTGCATAAGAAATCTTTGGATGGACATGCTGTTAATACTCTTCAAACTAGCTCTTTTGTGATTTGTCATTCTATCCTGCTCTCTGTTCTTTCTTACATTGAGTTTCCATGTTGAAGTTTGGCATCTATTGTTTCTATCCAATATAATTGACTCTTTCCTTTGAGGGTTATTGTGTTATCTTCTCTGTATTATTCCTTGCATTGAATTTCTATGTTGTTTCATCTTGGCATCTGTTATTTCTTTCAATTTATATATGTGTTCGTATTGAGAAGGCTGTTTGCTGTTGAGCTCATATTGGTTAAGTTTGACGTGCCAGGTTCTAATGCTCTTTCGATAAGCTTGGACTTGGTAACACGGTTGAGAATAGCCCTCGAAGCTGCAAAGGGTCTAGAATATCTGCATGAACATGTCAATCCCCCTGTGATTCACAGAGATTTTAAGAGCAGCAACATTCTTCTGGACAGAAATTTCCTCGCCGAAGTTTCTGATTCTGGATTGGCCAAGCTTGGATCTGATAAAGCTGGAGGCCATTTCTCTACGTGAGTGCTGGATTCACAGGGATATGTTGCCCCAGAGTGAGAACCTCCTTCAAAGCTTCAGCTGCAATAATATCTGCTGAGATAAGTTGTTTATTTTTGCTATTTGTATTAATTGATTTCATTCCAAGTACCATTGCCATGTCGGTATGCATTAACAGGGGATCTTATAACCAAGTCAGACGTGTATAGTTATGGGGCTGTTCTTTTGGAGTTGCTAACAGGCAGAGTTCCAGTTGACATGAAAAGACGTAGGCTTTTAGCTATCCTTTTTGCTTGTTAAAAGAACTTTTGGCCATTTCATTTCATGGTGCATTTACAAATCGGTAATGAAATGAGATTGGAATCGTATGGCAAGTGCAAAGGAACAAATATGAGATTTAAGCATGTTATACTGTTATTAGAGCATACTTGCTTATAAAATTTTATTTCTCTTATAGTCGTTTTCCGCCTGAAATTTTATATTATTCATATCTTCTTTTCTTATGGTATGTGTTATACGCGTTGCCTCGGCTGACCAATAGGGAGCAGGTTGTACTGATAATGGATCCTGCGCTAGAGGTTCAGTACTCGTTGAAGGAGGTCATTCAGGTGGCGGCAATTGCTGCAGTGTGTGTACAATCAGAGGCAGATTACAGGCCACTGATGGCAGATGTTGTTCAGTCTCTGGTGCCCTTGGTGAAGACTCACAGGGTTAATTCAAAGGTAGGAAACTATTCCAGTTTCTGCTACAAAGTCTCCCACCACTCAGGATCTTGGTAAATTAAGTTTGTGAAACTAACCCAAGAATGATCATGATCATCTATGTGCTTCATTAGCTAAACTTGACTTTGTGCAGTTTTTAGACTATTCTCTAGGCATGTTGTAGCTTACATGTGGTCCCAGGACAAATTTTGGTGGCAAGAGAATCTAGTATCATTGGCAAATTGATCAATTTCTGAAATCAACTATCTTTGTAAACGGAGTAATTCCTTATTATATGTTATATAACTAAGGTGACTTCCCAATGTACCCCAAAAATTCTTTGCATTATTTGATCTGCTTTAACATTTTACAAGGCAAGATTCACCATGATGCAAGGCAATGAGCACTACAATTAATCTTGATGAAAATACTGCAAAAGGTAAAAGAAACTTGAGTCTCACATTATTAAAATGTAAAAATAAACACCAACTTATAAGGATATTGAGCTATCACACAGTTGGCTTTTTAAGATGGAAATTTAAATCATTAGGAAGTCAAATTTTTACATGGTTTTAGAGCTCAACAATCTCAAATGAGTAGGTTGATTTATCGATTACAAAATTAGCAACTTCAAAAAGAGCATTATTTTTTCACAAAAATGTCTAAAAGGTAAAAAAAATTCGAGTCTTATATTTTCAAAATATAAAAACAAATACAAACTTGCAAGGATATTTAGCATATTTAGAAATGTCGTTTTAATTTATTAGTTTTAATTGTTATATTGTAAAATTCTAGCATTTTATAATGTATAGCAAAAACATATTATAATGTAAAGTTTTCGTATGTTATAGTATTTTAGTTTTGATTTTTCAGTTTCAATTATGTTTTCAAATATAGTCATTCCACTTAACAGGTTGATTTTTTAACATAGAAACTCAAGTCCTTGAAAAGTCAAATTAATTTTCATAATCCCGTGTTTTCATAATCCTGTGTGGTTGAGTTAATAAAAAAATCCAAGACACTATTGAGACTTGTTAAAACTGATTTGCTGAAGCTATTAATTGAGCTTCTTTTTTTTTTATTTTTTGACATTCCTGATCTGTGATAACAATGATTGTATGAGCTTGCCGGTTAGGAGTCTTCAGTGCCTGGAAAATATGGTGTTTATTTTTTCTCTATGTATTGACTTCTGTGGCATCTAGATTAGTAGTTGTTGATTTGGTAGAAATTTGCGGGTGTTTTTTCTGGGTCGTCTAACTCTTGTCTTGAAAAAGAAGGCCAAATTGGTGGGGACACTCGACTTCATGTGGTTCCAGCTGGATCAGGATATCGTTGGCATGCCCGTGAGCCCCATTTGCTGAAATATGAATCCCATAACTCACATGCAACTCGCTACTCAACGGTTCTGGACGATTCCAAGTCCTAACACGAAGGTGAAACATAACCATTTTTTGAAAAGATGGTAAAAACCGTTGATTAGAATTATTTTTATTATAACATATAAGAGTTTTATATTTTAGCGATTTTTTAAGTGTTACTGTAACATGTGAGAGCTTTACATTGTTTATTACAAAAAAAGTAGTGGAAATCATGGTTCCCATCACCTTTCTTAAGCACCATACTTGTCATTTTGGACAATGAAAATTCCCAAGTCAGCATAAAATAGATGGAAGACACATTTCAATGCACATATATACATATATATATATATATATATATTGATAATTATAATTGGTTATTATTTTATTGTTATCTTTTTTTTTTCAGTTTTCATCTGGTCTCTTAGCTAAAAAGAAATTTATAATCTTTTTATTCTTTCATGTAATAGACAAAATTATCATAAAATTTTTAGATTAAAGCTTATGTTTCCTGCGATAATACAAACCTTCTATTTCTACAACATTTTAGTCGGAGCAACTCCAGTGGCATCATTTCTATTTGTTACGGTGTTTATCAATTACTATTTATGGTTCTCCTTCTACAATTACCGTTGCTGAAAGAGATTCTTTCAAATCTCGTCTCATTTTTTGTTTCCTTGATTATTCTTTATAATAAGTATTTGTCACGTCGTGCAAATATAACAACCTGGTAATATAAATTAAAGAGAAAATTATATGTGATATCATATTTTTAAAAAATATGTTTTGATGTTATACTTTAAAAGTAATATCGTATTATTATTCATGTTATATGTTTAAATTATGTCATGTTTAAATATGTATAACATTTAGTAGAATGTAAGTTTTAAAAATTAACATTTATCAAAATTCTCCAAAATTAATAGCAAGAACGATCAAGGAGACAAATTAATAGGGACAATAAATCTTTTATCAGAGCCTAATTCGTTTTTGGATCCACATCGCAAGTTATCTGCACTTTAATCGAGAGAGAGGTTGTGTATTTGCATTTTCAAAATTTTATTGGGAATCCATATTGACATCCCATATTTCATCAAGGGATCACTTAATCTTTAAAATTTAAATTACTCTCTTAATTTCAAAATTTCATGAGTCCACAAATACCCTTATATATGCACTACATACTTTTCTACGTACCAAGTTTTGAAAAGCCTTTTGCTAAAATGATTTTACTTTCATTGTCTTTGGCTAGAAACTCTTCATTAGAACGATCACTTTTGTTTTTGCTCAGTTTCATTTGAATGGATTGAAAATACTTGATTATGTGCATCTACTCTTTTAAAACGATTCTTTTTTTTTTTTCCTGATAATTAGTCATACACTTTATTACCTTAGGTGTTGGGTGAACTACAAAGAAAAAGAAATGCTAGCTACATTTTTTTTCTCATAGTCTCTATTCACTACTTGATATGTGTACTCTACTATTTTATTTTCTGTTTAAATAATAATTTACAATATTAGTAGATTTCACATGTTAGACAATTATTGGAAAGGGAATAAAAAAGAGAATACAACTAGCATTTTTTAAAAAGGAATAGTTTTATCTACACTTAATCGAAGTGTTAATACGGGGTCATGAAGGTAAGTGAAGAGCAGGCCTCCGTCATTCCTTAACTAATTTGCGCGTATGAAAATAAATAAATAAGTTAAGCAAAACAAAATCCGGATATATATATGTATATATATATATATATATATATATATTTTTGATACAATGTGAAGTTTTATTATGTCAGAGTACAAATGGATTAGAGTGGCTGACAGACTCAACTGAGAGAAACTTGGCTCTTGAAAGTGTTAGTTGTCTAGGTTAAACGAGGCGTGTGATTGATTAGGAAAGAGAGAGAGAGAGAGAGAACCATTTAGAGGAATAAATGTACACAATCAAGTGATAAAGAAAAGTAAAAATATTTTTAACAAAAATTTGAGTGTTTGGGAGAGTAATTTGTGGAAGATCTGTTTTACTAATTTTACCAAAATTTAAATAAAGTCCAATTAATTAAAATTATTAAACACATAAAGTAAATAAAAAACACAACAAATTTAGCATGGTTTAGTTTTCAAACCTACTTCCATAGGGTCATGTCCCGATTGAACAATCCACTAAAAAAGCACAATTTGGACTTATTTAATTTAAGACTCTTTGTAGTGATTGACGACTATGCTGTTGTACTTCTTATGGCCTTGTTCGATAAGCACTATTCGACGTTAATCTCTGCTTCAAGTGACTCCCCATCCACAATAGGATGTTTTTTCTTGAAACAGTAAATTCTTCTCCCGAAGAATGAAGCTCCTTCTCCTGGAGATAGATGAATGAAAACTCGTTACTTACTGCATGTTTCCTCTCTAGAAACTCTATGTAGAAATTGCAGACCTAAACTCTATTCAGTGAACTTTTCCAAAATTCCAATTGTCGTGTTACCTCTTGCAATAGATTTTGTATGAGATTTAAATTTTAAACAAAAGTTATCTCCAAGACATGTTTTTCACTCTAGAACTTGTGAGATCCTTTTTCTATTAAATATTTTTCATTTAAATTTATCAAATTGCATGAAATCTCTAGCTTACTTATGTAGGAGGTAAATCCTATCCTTTTCTAATTTTAAATCTTTATCAAACTCAATTTTGAATCGTATAATAAGGTAAACTCCTACTCAAATCGATCTTTGAAAGTCTTTAAAAAAATACCAGCTTTCTTATATAGAGATAACTCCTATCTTTATTCCTATTTGAATCTTACTTCGATTCAAACTTGTTCCAATAAGATAAGATAAGCTTTGACTCAGATTAGGATTTGAGTTTGACTTTGAAAATCTTTGAAAAATATAGAATGTTTGTTTTTTTGGGATAATTATAAAGCTAATTATACCAACTCAAAAGACCTAACAGTTTGAATTCTTAAATTTCAAATTGCAAACAGTGTAAAGTTTTTGCATTCTACATTGTAAAATAAAAATATGCTACAATTATGTAATGCTCTCACATGCTATAATGAACAATTCAAGCTATTATAGCATGAATTCTTCTCCTAAACACTCAAATATTTTCTCAAATGTGAAATGTAGAAAAAGCATGAGGTGTTCATGGATATTTATAAACTATGTGAGATTTTTTTGACAATTTATACGGGATTTTGATATTGAAAAGAAAATAGACTTTTCTCTAAAAAAATATTATTAATATTTAGGCCTCCTTAATAAAAATGAAGAGTGTCAATATAATTTTTCAATTTTTGTTTCCTTGGATCTTGCATTGAGGAGTCATTTGGTTGAGGTAATAGAATTTAATGAAATAGAATAAGAAACTGTGAAATCACAACGTACTCGGTAGACTTGACACACTTTTTTTTCTTTTTTTTTTTAATGGCTGTAGACCTAACACATGGTAATAACTATTCCAGAATTTTCGACTAGAAAGATATTTTTGTTAATCTATTGGAATTGCAATAAGCATGTGGGAATATATTAAGTTTATGAATTTATAATTTATTAGAAAATCTATAGAACTCAAAAAGAAAGAAGTAATTAGAGAGGTTAATGGATTTGATTAGCTCAAATTATGAATTATTTATGGAGGATTAATTTATTTGCAATGTCTATATCAAATGGAAGGCTCTAAAATATGAGTGAATTGCATCTATAATTTTAAGAGTTTAATTTCAAGTTTTTAGTAAAATCACATTGGAATTAATAAAAAAAAGTAATATATTAGTTAAAAAGTTTAATTAATATATTGTTTTATTCCTTTCATTATTTTAAATACCATTTGGACAAGTAGAATTATTATTTTAATTAATTAATTTAGAATTATAAAATTTTAAATTAAATATCACTCAAAATAAATTAATATAATTATTAAATAACAAGATTATTTGATAAATAATGAAAGATGGTGTTCAACATATTGGTCTTATGATAAAATCTCCAATTCCACATATTGGAGAGACTTTGAGCCCAAACTCTCAAAATAAAGAGGATAATATCGACAAACTACTTCTAATACAGTGTCTCTAATTCGTATAGTGGTGAGGCTTCAACCCTGAAACGTCAAAATGAAGAAAACGATGATCAACATGCTCCTTTTAAAATTGTGTCTCAAAATTCCACATATTAGCAAGGTTTCAAACTCAAAACCTCAAAACAAATTTTCGAAGGTTAGTAATAAATGTTTACTTTGCTATTGAGTTAATTGACAATATCATTATCGTTTCTAGCTAATTAAGTTATTTTTTTCTCATTTCATATTATAGAAAAAAATGTAAATTAGCTATTGGATTAATTGATAATCTAGTTGCTATTCATAGTGTTATAGTAGTGGATTTTGTCCTATGATACATAAAGTACCTTTAAGATAAAAGAATTTTGCATGTCTATTGACTCTCCCTTGCAAGAGGATGCCTTATACCCATTCTTGTATATGTGAGTAAAACAATTGAAACTATTAGGGAGGCAATTGAGGCACATGTAGCATGTCCAAAGAGTTAGTTGTGTTGATAAATACATGTGTGTGTGTGTGTGTGTGTATATATATATATCTTTTTTAGCTCATAGAAATTTGAAACTGATATCTTACTGTAGTTATGTAATTTTCTTACAACTAACCTCAAAATGTTACTTTTTGTACAAGAAAAGAAGCAATCTCATAAAGGCAAGAAAAGAAACAATCTCATAAAGAACAATCTTCCAAATTCAAATCCCATCATAAGTTACCAAAATAACCTTTTTCACAACTTCTTAATGAACACCCTTGTGAGCTTTATCATCCAAAAATTAATCCATTCATACAAACACAATACAAGGCTCAAGATGAATAGCTTCAAATTAGTACTTACAATAGTGTGATAACTAACGACCCAATAAAAGATTAAAAAGACATGTTGACACCTTGTAAGTCTTTAATGATATATGCTTGTCTAAGTATGGGGAATGAAAGGGTGATACAAGTTCCAATAGAAAGATAAGTTTTTGGATATCAAGAGCCTCTTTATGTCCCTCATGATGACCTTATGTAGTTTTGCACAATGCAAGCTATGTTTATTAAGTTTGTTGTAGTCAACATGAGGTAAGAGATATCTCTCATGATCCACTTATGTTTCATTGTTTTCATGCTTATAGATAACAAGACTTGTATTTTGGATTTCAAACACCTACATGCCATGATGATCCAAGCAAACGGGCTCCATATTTATACATCCATTGATCTATGTGTTTGCTTTGACAGAGCTCAAAATGCAGCTGATAATCTGGCAAAAACTATAGATACAGATCTTACTTTCCTTCTATATAATGTTGGCAAGTCACAAGATTTTATCATGATTTTGATAATATTGTATTTCCTATTAATTAAATTATTAACACTTAATTATTGGTATTCTAGTGGACATTAGGTTTTATGCCTCGTCGTACTAGATATGGACACTGTTTATCATATGGACTCACTTCATGGAAATATGCATCAGGACTTAATGGAATGTCTACATTAGTTTTCTAAATTCGTAATATAATAATGTTATATCATGACTATCTATTTATTTTTTTTCATAATCATTTTTTTATTCAATTTTCTATTTTTATGAGTATAGGGCTCTTTCGATGTTCAATGATATTCTCAAAAGAGCACCTAGTTCAAAGAAACCACAGTCGATCTGTGTTATTGTAAGTTAATTTATATATTATCAATAATTAATAAGTTATATTATATTTTTCTACGTTGTCATAAAATATTTTGTTTGTAAATATTGTACTTATCAACCATCAAATATGGGATAACTTAGTTGAAAAGAGAATATAATCATTAACAAAAAAGGTACACTAGAATCATGTAAAGCTCCTACATTGGGAAACAAAGTTCTCAGTATAAAGTTCTCAAACTGCAATCAATATAAAGTTCTCACATTCTACATTATGAAACAAAAGTATACTAGAATCATGTAAAGCTCTTACATGTTGCAGTGAGCAATTCAAGCTATTATGGATTAAACTCTTCTCTTAAACACTCTAATAGGGTGTTTGAAAGAGTAGTTCAAATTAATGATTTGAACTGTAAATATCGTAAAGTTCTCACATACTACAGTAAAAAGCTACATTGTAGGCACTTATATGCTATTGTTCTCAAACCCAAACTCATGGTTTAAAATACTCTTTCAAACACCCTATAAATGTTTCTTAAAATGTGGAACGTGGAAAGAGCATGAGGTGTGTGTGGATATTTGTAAACTATATGAGATTTTTTTTTTTGACAAATTATATGGGACTTTGATATTGAAAAGAAAATATCTCTAAAAATAATTTTTAATATTTAGGGCTCCTTAATAAAAATTAAAGGTGTCAATATAATTTCTCATTTTTTATTTCCCTGGATCTTGCATTTAGGAGTCATTTGGTTGGGGAAATAGAATTTAATGAAATAGAATAAGAAACTGTGAAAGCACAATGTACTTGGTAGACTTGACACATCTTTTTTTTTTTTTTTTATATGGCAGTAGATATAATTACTATATACTATATATACATATATATGTGTGTGTGTGTGTGTGTGTATGCATATATATAGGAGAAGTGCATAATCCGGGCTACTCTTAAAGTTTGGACTCTCCAGAATTTTAATATGAGCCTTTGATTGGGAAATGGATGGTGGAGATTGTTTAGGGGCAATGAAGGAGTGGTTTTAGCATGCCAGTTGGAGCTTTATTAATCTTAAGCAAGAAAACGATATGTCGTTTTGGGGAACCAAGACTTAAATTTGTCATGAAAAATTTTCGGACTGTTCATATTGCTTTGAGGCTACTGTTTTGGAAGATGGGTTATTGGAAGGCAGATTAGGGATTTGAGAGGCAATTTTCTTTGTCGCTGACATAGTGAAGTTGTGTTCATTTTGTCGTAATTTTAAAGACAAGGGAAGAGTTCTTTGGAGCCGATGTCAAAGTGAAGATTTTGGAAGTCGCTGAAATCGACGGTGAATGTATTTCCCTTCAATTTTAGTTAAATCTTTATTGTTGCGATTTTTAATATCTAGTAATATTATTTTTGAAAGGTGTGATATTATTGTTTTCATTTCAAATGTATAGTTCATTTCGCACTACTGTTAAAGAAGGTGGACGAGATCGTTGAAGGCCATGTTGGAGTGAAGAATTTGGGCAAAGGCCTAGTCAAAGTTCCAAACCCCACCCCCCCCCAACCCAAAAAATAAAATAAAATAAAACCCACCAAATCGTATGATTTTTGTAATATGTGCTGGGATTATTGTTTTGACTTCAGTTAAAGTGACACAGCAATCAAACGGGTCCTTTTGGGATTAATGTTTACATATCTGCAGAAGGAAAATTAGGACTTCAATCCCAACACGAAAATTCCCAACAGTTGCGTCTACATGCATAGCACTCACACACATGCATTGCACATAACTGTATGTTCATCTTTTCCATCCACTATATTAGGCTCGAAAAAAATTTTCACACACTTGGATGACATGAAGAACAAAATTAAGTCTGCACTAAGTTCAACTCAAACAAGAATTAATTCTGAATTGTCTTCAAAATTTGTTAAGTTGTTACTTACCAAATAATACGTATGTTGCTATCCTTGTACACGTTATCATGTTTTAGTTTATTCGCTCATATGAAGCCAAAACTTGTACATTTGGAAAAGAGAAAGCAAAATTACAAACACAGACTAATTACACAACATATTTACAGTCCTTTCCAACCTTCCACCGGCTGTCAGGTCCACCAACGAACAAATCCTATATTTACAACATAATAAAACGATAAAAAGAAAAAATAAAGCATTTCTTAATTCTCATTATAAAGCAAAAAACGTTGAAGGCTGTCCGAACTACTGGACCATAGCAGACGTCTATATTATATATATACATATATATACATATATATATATATATATTCTTTTGCTGCGAAAGCTACGTATTTTGAATAGATGATTTCTCCACGTGATTTTTGATTTTTTATTTGCTAATTCATATGCGCGAAATTAAAAATCTAATACTTTTAATTATTGTTATTTGTCAAAAAGAAAAAAGGTTGGCGAGCGCAAAGTAGATAAAATGCAGGATGCTGTGGTGATCAACCGTGATTCGTGAAGAAAATGGTTTGTCTTTCTTTCCTTCCCTTTTTTTTTTTTTGGTTTTTGTTTTGTTTTGTTTGTTTTTTTGGTGGAAAGAAAGAGGAACCTCATGTAAAACCCTGCTTTTTTGTTGGTTGAAAGAGTCAAAGAACCCCTCAAATTGCAACTCTTAAGTAAAAATAAAATAATCTTATAAAATGCAACTTGTGACGCTTCAAGATTAACTTAAAAAAATGGATATTTTCATTTTTATACGTTGTATTTTGAGGTTATATAAATTTTATATCTTGTATTTTAAACTTTTGCACTATTATACATGATATTTTAAATTCATGTTAAATTGTTTACTTTTTTAGGTCAAAGTTTAATTTTAACTTTATAAAATACTTAAATATCATTTATATTTTATAAATTTCAGCTTTTTCTCAAGATTTTTCATATATTTTTCAGTTTTTCACTTTATAAAATATTATATATCTTTTACATTTTTGAAATTTAGGTTTTTCTTAAATTTTTTATGTAATTTTTAGTTTTCCTTTAAAGGTGTTTAAGTTTTTTTTAGTTAAAATCAAACTTTGACATGAAAAATATAAGAATTTAACATAAATTTAAAATATAAAGGAATAAAAGTTTGAAGTTTAAAATATAAAGTATGATTTTTTGATAATCTTAAAATAAAAGGTATAAAAATAAAAATATGTCAAAAATAAAAAAAAAAACTAACATGACAAAACATATTTTATTAATGCGATTTTTTTTTTGTTTTCTTTTTGTGTGTCAGTGGGTCTAACTTTTTGCCCTTTGCCGACTAGAAACGGGTCAAAGCATGGGATTGGAAAAGATACCTATACGTGTGGTCTAACTCGATGGTTTCTTTATTTAAAAAAAAAAAAAAAAAAAAAAACTCATTGGTGTGTGACATTAAACCTACAAAAGCACCAGATAACCACAGCATACATATTGGATATTATTTTTATTTTATTACTTTTTGCATGGGCAAAATATATACCAATATCGCTTTTGTAATTAGCTGAGGGTTTTTGACTATGTCTAGCCTTCAAATTATTTTTCTTCTTCTTCGGCAGCTATCTCTTTAGTCATCGCCCTTTTTATTTTATTCCTATATTTTTTTCCGCAGCTATAACACCCAAGAATTAATTTAATATAATTAGTATGTAAAATAGTAAATTAATGTGCCTTATTATAATTTGAACTTAATATAATTATTTTATGGTATTTTTTAATTTATTTCACATTTAATTATTTCTATGAGTTATTTTAAATTTTGAAACAAAACAATTTATTAAATTCCAAACAAGTCCTTCCTTATCAAAACTCAGACAAACTTGAAACTATTTCACCAAAACTATGTACTGGACATGATTTTCCTCTTGAGATCCACTCTGCTTCCCTCTCTATTTATTTCTCTTCCCTTCCCACTCCCCTCACACTCTCATCTCTCCTTTTCCTCTTGTCTTACTCTCACTCTCTCTTCTCTCTCATGAGCTCTCTCCTTCCTCTCCTTCAGATTTTTCCAACCAAGAGGAGGCATAGGGGACAGGCATCTGAAGCCACAAACTCATTCAAATCAGCTCAAAAGTTCAAATTTGAGGTTAGCTCTCTCTCTTTTTAAAGTTTCAAAGTTTTATTTTCAAATTTTCAATCTTCCTTGAATGTTGCAATCTGAGCTTCCTTGAGCTCAAATAATATTCAATTTGAGTTGTAGAATTTTTTTTTATAGTGAATCCAAGCTTTATTTGAGCTAAAATTAAGCAACCAAGTTTTTATATTTTTCTTTGATTTTCAAATAAATGATGAAATTAAGTTTAAATTTGGGGATTTTGTTCCAAATAGGTTTAGGATTGTTTCTTAGTGTTTTTTCTACATGATTTCTGGGTTGAAATTGGTCAAAAATAGGTTGAATTGAGCTTGGAAAGCTCAGGGAATCCGAGGCTCGAAATCTAGAATTTTTCATATTTCAACAAATCGGCAGGCCAAACTTGAGCTTTGGCATGCCGGATTCTTAGCTTCAGCAAGCTAAACTCATTTCTTTGGTAGGCCAGACTTAAGCTGTTCGACAGGCTAGACTCGAGTGACCGGTAGGCCAAACTTCTACTAGACCAGAGAAATTGACAAGCCGACTAGGCTATATGAAAATGGCTGTTTTTTTACTGATTTTCACAGTTTAAAACATAAATGGAGATTTTGACCTTGTGACATGATTTTGTGAACGTTAAAGGCACGCTAAGACACCATGAGATAACATAGTATTATAGAATACTTTAAGTTAGATATTAATAAATTTAGTTCATACCTAAGGTTGTTCGTGATTTCGAAGAGCTAACGTATAGCGGGCAGGGGCTGTGGTGTTAATGCTCTTGTATTGGATAACGAGGTAGGACTCTAGACCCTCTTTCTTTGCTAGCCATGATTTTATAAGAGTTTTGGCCACAAAGTGTTTTTTTGAAAAATGTTTTTAAGTAATGATTGGGATAAATTTATTCATTTTTTTCAGTAACTGTTAGATAATTACATAATCATAATGAACGGAATAATTAATATAAATGAGAAAACTCGATAATATGAGACTTGAATAATGAAATAGTACCAAACGAGTCAGAAACGCCATTCGGAATGATATGCTAGGGCATGATGTCATATTTAGAGATTGGGTTGTGTAGAGAGCGAATTTGGAGGCAGGTCCCGAAACCCAGCTAGGCCACTACGGTGGTAAATCATATGGCTTTGCTCAAGATAAAATGATAAGATTTGTTTCAAATAAATGTTGGAACAAAAAGTAAGTATGAGGCTAAAGAAGTTTATTTATTGTATTTTATAATCTTTGTGCTTATGAAAGATCTTATAGTGAAATTAATATTTTCAAAGCTTAAGATCTACTAAGCCTTCTGCTCACAGTTTTACTGTTTTAAAATCCCCCTTAGGTGGTTTGCAGCACAGAGCTAAGTGGGACACTACAGATTGAACGCGTGAATTGTAAGATTTTCCAAATAGGTTATTTGCTTATTTAATCAAAGCATGTAATATTTTAATTATTCTTCTTTGGATTGGACTGTGGTTGTATTTTATTTATATCGTTACTATGTATATACACAAATGTGGGTCTGGTGTGGCCCGTATTGTATTAATTAGTTTTTATTATTTTAGTTACTTTAATTTTAAAGTAATTATTTAAAAGTTTTAAATTTACTATGTTTTTATAAATAACACTATTAATTAATTGTCAAGTTTAATTAAAAATTTATTTAATTAATTTAATTAATCCACCACGTCACCACCTGGGTCGAGGTTCATGACAGTAGCTTCATTGTGGCATCATATTTTCATGTTACACATGCCATTATCAAACCTTGCAATTATTGTTACTCTTGGTACGATAATTTGCTCAAGCTAGCTCTGTTTGGTTATTTTATACCTTTTCTAAGAAAATATACGAAAACGTAGTAAATATATAGAACGTATATAATAAAATTTTTCATAAATCTTTTGTCAAATATGCAATAGAGTATATTAAGTTAATGTGTAATAAATACACATATGATTTTGCACTTACCTGGTTGAAGAGAAGAGATCAAAATTTTCTATCGGGAAATGTTCTCTAAGTCAAACTACTATCTTCCTTGCCCAGTCCTTTGCACCGATTGGACGAACTTATAGGTGTAAATGGGAATTAAGGTTTCTAAAGATCACTCTACATGTGGAAGACTTCATGAACAATTCTTGGACTGCACAAGAAACCTTTTCCTGTTGCAATTTACGCCACACATAGTATGAGACCCACCCATTACTAAAAAAATCCAATCAATAGCGATTTTTGACTGCCATTAAAAGCATAAGATAGCAGTAAAAATGTCATTAATCAAGGTGCCATTAAAAGTTATGTGATAATAGATAGTGGCCAAAATTACACGTTTTAAATGGCAGTCAAACGACACCTACTATCTAATGTTTTTCTGTCACGACGTGTACTTTCTCTTTTATATGGCAGTCCCTTGGCAACTGTTGTGTTATATGTTTTTTTCTTTTTTTTTTTAAAGGATAATTCCACATTTGTTTTTGAAATAAATATCATCAAAAATATATAAATATATATTTTTTGTAAACTCCGTATATTCATGCATACATGTAATACAAAAATTTTACATAAAAAGGATAGATGTATTTTGCTACTTATAAGTCATTGACAATGCATGATGACTCAAAATATTATAAATTAATCCCCTAAACAATATTATAAATTAACATTAATAGAAAATAACTAAATCATATAAAAAAGGCTACCTAAATTGACTTATATTCATTAATATTAAACAAATCCATACTGTTCACTAAATTAAATACATGCATTAGGCATTAAAAACCATAGTGTAAAGAAATGGAGTTAGATTATTTGTCCATTTGCTTCGAATTTAATCCATCTCGTCTTTTGCATAAGTTTGCTTCCTAAAAAACTACAAAAAAAGGAGAATAATTCCTTAAAATCATATTTTTTCTAAATCCAAACTCAATTTGACATAATAATATTATGCATTTACCCCCTTTTCCATCAGGTATATAGCACCAAATGTAGAATGAATGGGCTATTTCATATAACACATGAAATATATAGTATCCGCATTCCACATTTGATGGTTGACAAGGGCACTATTTACAAACAAAATATGTTATGACTTAACGTAGAAAAATATAATATAACTTATTAATTGTTAATGATATATAAATTAACTTATAGCAACACAGATCTAGAGTGGTTTCTTTGAATTAGATGCTCTTTAAAAATATAGTTTCACATCAAAAGAGCTCTATATTCATAAAAATAGAAAATCAAATAAAGAAATGACTATGAAAAAAAAATATATAGATAGTCATGATACTATGAAAAAAATATATATAAATAGTCATGATGTAACATTATTATATTAACAATTTAGAAAACTTAGGTAGATATTAACTCTAGTAAGTCGTCACACATTGTCACGCCCCGGAGTACGGGAGGTGATGTGGTGGTTTAATTAAATTAAGTAAGTAAAGATTTGGTTAAAAATAGGGTTCTAGAATGAAATTTGTAAATAAAAAGAGTGATAATTCTAAAATCGTTTGAATAGAAAAGTTGAAGGAATAAATGAATCATCATAATAATTAAACAAATAGAAATAACATTAAAATAATTAAATATGGGGTGGAACGCGTATGAGTCCCACTGGCCCACATATTGTGCACACACACATAGTACTGACAATATTATGATACAACCACAGTCCAGAATGAAAGAGAAGTTAGAGTCTTACATGCCTTGAATGGTAAATTAACCTACCAAATACTTCTACTGATCGTAAGTCCGGTCGGCGGACTCTTCTCCAAATCTATGCTGATATCCACCTAGGGTTAAGATTTAAAACAGATAAAATGTAAGCGAAAGGCTCAGTAGGACTATATTTG
>CAMOHE010050140.1:131533-155003 GCA_946598075.1 Artocarpus hirsutus
ATATAGTTTCACATCAAAAGAGCTCTATATTCATAAAAATAGAAAATCGAATAAATAAATGACTATGAAAAAAATATATATAGATAGTCATGATACTATGAAAAAAATATATATAGATAGTCATGATGTAACATTATTATATTAACAATTTAGAAAACTTAGGTAGATATTAACTCTAGTAAGTCCTCACACATATTTCCATGAAGTGAGTCCAATTGGTAAAAAGTGTCCATATCTGGTGCGATGAGGCATAAAACCCAATAATTAAGTGTTCATAATTTAATCAACGAGAAATAAAATATTATCAAAATCATGATAAAATCATGTGACTTACTAACATTATATGGAAGGAAAGTAATACTGGTATCTATAGTTTTTGCTAGACTCTCAGCTACATTTTGTGCTCTATTGCGAAAATATCCAATATTGATAGAGCAAACACATAGATCAATGAATGCATAAGAATGAAGCCTATTTGCTTGGATCATCAAGACATATAGTGTTTGAAATCCAAAATATAAGTCTTGTTACCTATAAGCATGAAAAAAATGTAACACAAGTAGATCATGAGATATATCCCTTACCTCATGCAGACTACAACAAACTTAATAGACATAGCCTACATTGTGCAAAACTGCATTAGATCGTCACGAGGGACATAAAGAGGTTTTTGATATCCCAAAACTTGTCTTTTCATTGGAACTTGTATAACCCTTCAATTCCCCATACTTCGACAAGCATATATCATTAAAGACTTACAAGGTGTAAGCATGTCTTTTAAATCTTTTATGGGGTTGTTAGTTATCACACTATTGTAAGAAGTACTAGTTTGAAGATATTCATCTTGAGCCTTATATCGCGTTTGTATAAATGGATTAATTTTTAGATGATAAGGCTTAAATGGGTGGTCAATAGGAAGTTGCGAAAAAGTTTATTTTGTTAACTTATGGTGGGACTTGAATTTAGGAGATTGTTCTTTATGAGATTGCTTTTGCTATTGTATAAAAAGCAACATTTTAAGGGTTAGTTGTAAGAAAATTACATAACTACAATAAGATATCAGCTACAATTTTCTATGAGCTAAAAAAGATATATATACACGTGTATTTATCAACACAACTAACCCCTTTGGCCATGCTACATGTGCCTTAATTGCCTCAGCAGTTTCAATTATTTCACTCACATACACAAGAATGGGTATAGGGCATCCTTTTGCAAGGGCGAGCCAATAGATATACGAAATTCTTTTCCTCTAAAGGTACTTTATATATCATAAGACATGATCCACCAATATCTATAGCATTACCAATAGCGACTAGATCGTCAATTGACCCAACAACTAATTTGCATTTTTTCTGTAATATGAAATGGGAAAATATTACTTAATTTGCTAGAAACATCTATATATTTTCAATAAACCTAATAGCAAAGTAGACATTTGTTACTAACCTTCAAAATTCGTTTTGAGAGTTCGGGTTTGAAGCCTTGTCAATATGTAGAATAGAAACACTATTTTAAAAGGAGCATGTTGATCATCATCTTCTTCATTTTGACATTCCGAGATTGAAGCCTCACCACTATATGAATTGGAGACACTGCGTTGAAAGTAGTTTGTCGATCATTATCTTGTCATTTTGAGAGTTTGGGCCTAAAGTCTCTCAAACATGTGGAGTTGGAGATTTTGTCATAAGACCAATATGTTGAACACCATCTTTCAAAATTAATTATTATTTATCAAATAATCGTGTTATTTAATAATAATACATTAATTAATAATTAATTTATTTTGAGTGATATTTAATTTAAAATTTTATAATTATAAATAAATTAATTAAAGAATAATTCTACTTATCCAAACAGTATTTACAAGGATGGCAGGGATACTTGTCCAAATAGTATTTGCAAGGATGGCAAGGATAAAAAATATATTAATTAAACTCTTTAACTTATATAATACTTTTTTTTATTAATTCCAATGTTACTCTGCTAAAAACTTGAAATTGGACCCTTAAAATTATAGATGTAATCATTCATACTTTAGAGTCGTCATTTGATATAGTCATTGCAAATAAATTGATCCTCTATAAATAATTCATAATTAGAGCTAGGTGAAATACGCTAATCTTTCTAGTTACTTCTTTATCCTTTAATTCCATTGATTTTTTAATGAATGATAAATACATGAACTTAATCACAAATTAAGCATTTACATTATTCAAGACCCAAATCAATTACTCAAGAGAATTATTTATCTGCTTCTCGTTAGAAAAAGTATAAATCCCATCTTGTAATATTAATACTCTCAGCTATTTGCTTCATTATGCCTACATAATACAAGGGATAGGATTAGATTGTTGAATCCGTATGAGTAAATAGAAATACATAAACCCTTAAATAGGAGTTTACTAATAACTCAGAATTAAAATATCTTATATATGACTGCTGGTCGATGTGATTAGAACTTACCATATTTCATGAAAATTTGTATAGTTGTTTATATCACAACATGTCTCGGTCCTTATTTTGATAAACATTTTAAATGAAAAATGTTGTGTGGAACTCAACAAACTATAATGGCTAATATATATGCAATCTTTTTTGGGATATTAACCTTTTTATACTTTTTGTTTTCGGTCTATTTAATAATTATACTTTCAGTTTTTGATCCCATCGATTTAAATTAGATTTAATATATAAATCTATGCCTTATCTCAATCAATGGATGATTTTGATTTTTAAAATGATCAAATTATCTTTAAGTAAAAGAGAAAAAAAATCAAAACTTTTAAAAATAAGAAAAAAAACAAAAATAAAAACATACAACACACTTATTTTTAGGGTATTTGATACATTTTTAAAGTTAAAATCCTTAGTATAAAGTTTTTTTTTTTAAGTATTTTAAGCTCTCTTCACTACAAGAAAAACTATATTTAACGATATATTATTTACGACATGTAGCTTTTGAATGTCGTTGAAAAGTACATACAATGACATCTTTAACAAAGATGTCGTTAATAACATTTGAAACAATAATTAACGACATCTGTATAGATGTCGTATTAAAGGTCTCCTTTTAACGATAATAGTTTAGTGTCATTAAATTACTTAACGATAAGTAGAAGATGTCGTCAAAGCCTTGGAGATTCCACGACATTCCTTATAGATGACATCTTGACCAATGTCGTCTATAAGAGGTGTCGTAGAATCTCCAAGGCTTTGATGACATCTTCTACTTGTCGTTAAATAATTTAACGACACTCAACTATTATCGTTAAAATGAGACCTTTAATACGACATCTATATAGACGTCGTTAATTATTGTTTCAAATGCCGTTAATAACATCTTTGTTGGTGATGTCATTGTATATACTTTTCAACGACATTCAAAAGCCATATGTCGTAAATAATATGTCGTTAAATGTAGTTTTTCTTGTAGTACTTATTTTTCTATTTAATGCTATTTTGGGCAATTTTTTAAGTTAAAATATAAGATTGAATGGGAAAAGTATAAATTTGTATATGTAATTGTAATTTGAAGGTATATATTTGATGAGATCAAAAATTGAATGTATAGTGTTTGGGTAAATAACTTTATACTAATGTGTTCTAGTTGTTTTTTGGTGGATAGAAAATAAAGACAAATAGAAATAGTTATATTCTTGCAGGGACCCTTGAGCCTTTTATTTTTTTTTCTCATATATCTTTTATATAACTCGTGATTAATGTTGCACCTTTTCTCGCTACATCGAATATTTAGTTGGATCCTAGAGTTTATTATTATCTATTACAATTATTATTTGGGTTAGAAAGAGCTTTAAAAAAAATTTTTACATAGTTCATCCCACCTGGTCAATGTATTATGTATTTTTAATTAATAGCAAATTCCAAATTGGCTTCTGCGTATATATTCTACTCAAATTAGAAAAAAAAAAGGAGAAAATATAGTTGTAGATGTAGCCTAGCAACATAACCACACCCATATTCCATCAAAAATAAAATGTTCGAAACCTTTAAGTTTAAAAAAAAGCAAAGAAAAATAAATTTGGCATTTCCATTTTTCAAAATGCTGTTTGTGCATAATAACGCATAATAACACATTATTTTACCTAGTTCATATCGGAAAAAGGAAATATATCACAGCCAGAAATTTTCTTGTAATTGATAAAAATAAATCATCAAGTGGGATATTTATTTGGCCTCTCCAAACGTCTCTATTTTTTTTTTTTTTCCTGTAATTGACCATCGAACCTATCGTAAAAACCTTGTAGATCAAGTTGGCTCTTCTCCTTGATTCAAAATTAATATTGTTTAATTGTCGATGAACATCTTGATAAGAAGAACTTGTTAAAAATTAAAGATTTGACTAATGAAATGGTTGTTTGATTCCTTCTTTACGTAATACTTTTCAAACCCAAATTAGGCGCCGACAAAAAATTCAAAATCCCAAATTAATCAAAGCAAGAAAGTTTCATATTAAGCAGCAAACAGTGTTTTTTCATCTCTTACCATTGACCTACCAAAACCCAAAAGATAACATCTTAGAATCGTTGCGTGGCCCATGGCAATAAAGTTGACAAGATTTGATGGCGTTCCACTAGGGTTCATGGCGCGTTCTTCGCCACGTACTAAATACCGAAAAAACATGAAAATTAATAAGCCTTGTAATATTGTGTAGGTAGCAGCTGGTCTCTCAATCGTCAATCTTTGAAATAGCAATATTTTAAGAATTTAAAACTTCTTCAAACAAATATCGAGTTCTGAAAAGAGTTGTAATATATATCATATTTAAGAATAAGTTTTTTTAAAAATATCAAAGATACCCCTAAGTAGATCTAAACCTCAACTCTCTCCTCTCCCTCTCTCCTTTCTCTCGCGTGTGAGTTCTCTGGCCAAACTCAGACGTTGTCATCACCATCATCGTCGCCCTGGCCAGAGAAGATGATATCGAAGAGAAATTATTTGTCGCTGTTGTAGCCACTGACAAAGCCAGGAATTTGTTTCATGGGAGGCATAAGCTAAAAATACACAAAACTCTATAAACTATCAATATCTCAACTCTTAATATTATAAAATAGTTAGAAGAACATACATATTCAATTTGTTGAAATTTTCACTATGTAAATGTAAAATGTTTTTTAAAGTATAGTTTTTTCTTGACTTACTATTCTCTTTTGAGTTTAGTTTAGTTAAAAAAAAGTCGAATACTTATCAGAAAATAATCTTGATAGAGCAAAACTGATCATAATAAGTTATTTAGGGAGTGCGAAAGAGCATGAAAAGAGATTTAAGTATAAAAATAGTTAAGAAAAATCATTCCTGTAAGACAATAAGGAAATGTATTTATGAAAACCATATTAAAAAAATAGTATTATTTTAGAGAACTAAAAGAAAAAAAAAACTTAAATAGAGACACATTTGAGAAACATTTTTGAAATGGGGCATATTAGAAACAAAATATTAACAAGGTACATATAAAAATATTTTGATAGGAATAAATTAGAAGAAAGAATTTGTTAATGATGGGGCATATAAAAAATTTTGTGAATGAAAGGGAGCATATATGAAAAGTTTTTAAAAACTACAGGAAAAAATATAAAATATCAAAAATCTGGTGATGGTGCAATTTTCGTTTTATTTTTTCAAGGATATAACCCCATAGAATATTATCCCTTTTCCTTTTATTTCTCTACAAAAAACTCAATGTTCTCATCTCTCTCTCGCTATCTATCTCTCTCTTTTTTTAATTTCAAATACCACCTTTAATTTCTAAGAAGGATTTTGTGCTAGGATTAAAATAAAGAGAAGTGCCAAATACAACTCCTATTTCAAACTCCCTCTGCATGCATCATTTTAATTTTCTCTAACAAAAACACATTATAATAAATCACCCTTTTAAAACACACACACACACACACACAAACACACACACACATATATATTTGCAAGAGTGTCAATATTCATTCGAAAAATAATCTACTATCTAATTATAAAAGGAGACCTTATACAAATTAAAAGACCTTCCATCCTCGGTCATCATTACCCATGGAACCCCAAGTTGAGAACCCAAATTGGAATACATGTATGTGTGTGTGTGTGTGTGTGTGTGTGTTGGAACTCTTCCTAAAGAAAAAAATATAAACCCATATTTCGTTGTTCAATTCATTGATTGAACAGCACGTGATAAAAAAAAATACATACACAGATTAGTATTTCTAAAAAAAAAAAAAAAGGCACTAAGTACCACAATACAGTAAGTATTGTTGAAAACGATAAACAATCAGAAAATTATATAAAACAAAGGTAAACTGTTGATAAAAAAATGATAAAAGAAGTTCATTTTATTATTTAAAAAGAGAGAGAGGGAGAGCTAGCAGAAGTTAATCTCACCGTAAAAAAAAAAAAAAAAAAAGATTAACAATTACTTTAAAAAATGATAAGTTTGATTGGTGGGTGGGTAAAAAAAAATAAATGATTTTCACATTAAATTGGGGATGTTTACAGATTGATTTTGTATTGAAATTTTTTCAATCAAATATGTACGTGTAATCTGATCCGTGAGTATTCCCTGCTCATGCCAAAGTTTGCCGGGCTTCTCAAGTCAAGTCCATCCAGGCAAATCTAATCACTGTTTTAAACACTTAACTCTTTTGTCAATTAATGCCACCAATTTGATTGAAACAATTTATAATTATATTTTAGGAAAAGGGTTTTATTTTGGAGGAGTGCTAGCGATAGCCGATAGTCAACATGAGTAGGACCACCGCTGGCTTAGCTAGAAAAAAACTGTGGGATGATAATGCCATTACCCCCCTCAACAAGTTAAACGGTCTTTTCGTACATTAGGGGACTGGAACTCGTGTTAACATTTCTCTTTATTACTTTTCTTATTTTTATCTTTTTTAAGGGTTTTTTTTATTATTTTTAATGCTGAAGGCAAATGACTTGAATGTCTCTCTCTATGTTCTGTCAAGATAGAAAAATTGTTCAAAAAATCTTATTTATTTTTATGTAGTTATAACCTTGCTATTTATATAACTATAAAGTTACTTCAGTCTAATATATAGGGTACTTTTTAGCGTGGATCCTACTGTTTTATTAGTAGTTGGTTATAACCTTATAAGATTAAATAGGATTACTCAAAATGTTCATACTTATACAGCAATTCCATTTTTCTATATTTTCTTTTATTACGAATATTGCCGATTTTTTTTTCGAGTTTTTCTTTCAACTCGGAGATAATTGATTGAAGAAGAACGGTAAGTCAGAGAAACGTAAGTAAACAACGTTAGTTGAGATTTGAGAAGAGCTCTTCAGTGGGGTTGCTCATGAAAAACTGTAAACCATCAGACCGAACCAGTCTGATAGTTTTTAGGCCGCTAATCCAGTTCCACGATATAATTAACTTTTAACGGTTTTGTGATTAGATTGCACCGTAAAAATAAAAAACTCTAAAACGATTGGACCATTTTAATAATTTGTGTATATAAATGTATATATATTACTTTCATGATATATTATGTATATGTATATGTAAAGAATGTAACTTTTTTTTTCAATTCGTAAAATTTATATAGTATAAAAGGACCAGAAAAATAATGATGACAAAAACAGTTACAAAAAAGTCCAATTTATTCAAAAGTCATTTAAACAGTCTAAAATTCTAATTTAAATCGGATTAAATAGTTCTCCAAATCATTGTTTAAACCTTGTATAAATGGTTCGGTCTAGTCTCCTTATACAAATAATCTAGTTTGATTTGTATTATTTTTAAACTGTCAAAACAGTCTAGTCTAAAAATTACTTAACAATGTGAGACTGAACCAAAGCATGCATACCCCTACATCAGAGCACACACCTTCAATATGGAAAAGATTTTTTTCCATTGCAGACTTTTCTAATGTGTCTGTGTGTGCTTTTTTTTTTTTTTTTTTTCCTTGTGGAGATATCTAGAGAAAAATATTATAGTTTAAGAGGCACAATATATATGTTTGAAAATTCGGGGGCATATTGGCACTGATGTAGTTTGAGGAGAATTTTTGAAATTTATCCAAAATGTATCTTCAATTGAATAAAAATGAATGAGCAATTAAAATATGTTTTTAGTCCATCAAAAAACGACAAAGGACATAAAGCAAATTAAACAATGAATTTGAAAGCAAAAATATGTTTTGTGGGCCTAGTAAATTAGCAATATTATCAATGTTTTCTTTTGAAAAGGGCACGAAAAATCTAATTTGGTAAAACTCAAATGGTTAATTGATGAATCATTTCATACGCATAATTTGAATGCCTTATATAATTGATGAATCATTTTATAAGCATTTTATACTCAAATGCTAGATATTTTGTTGGTTTTTAGGAATTTTTATTAGCTTTTCATTTGTTTTCACTTATATTTTGCAGATTAAGAGAATTACGACATTTTTTATTGATCACAAAAGACATGGAGAAAATTAACTCATAAAGTTCTAAACAAGGGAAATCAGGAAATCGGTGCCGCAACCTTGACATGCTAAAACCGCAGCGCCAATATGAAGTTTAGGATGGAGAAGATACTTGATGGCACCGCAATACTAGAATAGAAGAAAAGTTTTACTCGAGGTTAAAGAAGGTAGCCCCACAGTGCTAGGAAATCAACACCGCAGTGTTGAGATGAAGTGGAGAAGTTTAGTTAGAGTCTAGCGATGCGGCTCTGGAAAGCTGAGCCGCAACGCCCAAATGCCATTTTAGAGAACTTCAAATTCTGAATTTTCAAGAAATTATCCTTTTTATTATAGACATAGATAAGACCTTTTAGGGATAATTAAGGGACTTTTTTTGAGTAGAAAAGGAGGAAAGAAAGAACCCGGCATAGTGAATAAGAGATGACATGATCCATAGACGGAGAAGGCTTTATTTCAATTCCAATTCCAATCCCAAGTTCTTTTTCGTTTTTCTCTTCAATTTTAAACAATGTTTGAGATTTTATTTCTCTTCAATATGATTTTATTTATTTTTTTCTAAGGCTACATTGTAGCCTAACTATGATGTTTTGATTTCTTCTTTCAATTTAGTTAATGATTTATTTTCCCTAGTTGAGTATTCTATATTGTTCTTAATGTTTCTAATAACTGGTCATGATTTAGTTTATTTTTTAATAATGATGAAACCAGAAGGAATTTATGCATTGAGTTCATCGTGTTGAATGCCATATATGACATATGAGATATGAATATATTTTTATGGTTTGTGTAATCCCTAAATGAGAATCACATAACTCAATGAATTCTTAATAGTTCTAATTTGCGTAGGAATATAATGAATTGGCTTTTAAGAGTGTTTTTGTTAGAACTTGGGAGAGGCAAGTGGAAAAATTAGGAATTCTCGACTGTGAACTAGGACAATAAATTAGGCTAATGGCATAGAAGAATCAAAGCGGATTAATTAAGGTGAAATAAAAAACTCTAGAGATTTAATCGATTGAAGTTTTCTATATTTAATCTCGCTTTCTTTTTTGTTTTAGTTTCACTTTATTGTTCTAATACCATCACCTTATTTTTTTATTCATTTAAAGAAAATTAGAGTTTACATAATTTTGATACTTAGTAGGCAATCAATCCTCATGAGAATGATATTTTACTTATAATTATATTACTTGTTCATGCCACTAGTAATTTTCCCAACATTAATCTTGTGTGTTTTAAAAATTACCCATACTGTACACCAAGTAATATAAAGTGGTAACTGATCCCAAATAGAGCATTAAAACATCTTAAGTTTATTCATTCCCCATTGGGTTACGAATTGTGTAAAATTATTTGTTGAAATTGAACCAATAAAGGGAAAAAAATTTTAGTCGGGACAGTTTCGGTTGAAGTTGCCACGTATATAATAGGTGATGAACTAAGAGAGATTAAGTAGGTCTTACGACAGTTGATGTACTATGTATCAATTTACACAAAAATATGTAACTTGCAAGTACTTTAATAATGTAAACTTAAACACATAGAGTGTAACTTACACTATAGTTTAAATATTATATTTTGTTTAAAAAAAGAAAAATCATTTAGTATTGCCATTGTTGTAATGACGATAATAAAATCCCTTCTCTAGTAATAGAAACTAAATCAAATTACGTTTTTGTTCAATAGGAAACTGAAATTAGGATTACATGAATAAAGATGTGAATAATATAGCAATATATATATATATATATATATATTAAATGTAACACAGAAATACCACTTAAAATTTGAAACAAATAAGTATGTAGTTGGTTACGAGCACATTGTTGCTAATGATGAACAAGCACACAAGTATCAATATTGAATCGTCAAAATATGGTCATTGAGTTATAAGCAAAATAGCCCTAGGACTATATTTTAATTCTTAAAGTGCGATAGTGGAGAGATAATATCATATGGAGTCGAGTAATGATAAACACAAAAAGGTACATTTAATACAGCATATTGTCGAATAAAGGTTAAACTATTTAAGCTTTAATTAAACATTTCTATGATTTTATTCAAAATATATTAATTGGAAAATGTTTAGTTTCCTAATGTTTAGAAAATCCATGTAATTAACAAGTATAATTAATTAAAGATTTTTTCATAACTACACCATTAAGTTCTTAAGAAACATAAGTTTAGAGCTTATGAACACAAGCTTCGGTAGTATACAATGCCATTAAACATCTTGGAATGCTTAAAATTTATGTTGGAATTAAATATTAACAACGTGAATTTTTTTTTAGAAATATCATGTATGATCTTTGTAACTAAAGGATTTATTGAATTAATATAAATATTCCAAAATTACATAGTGAATATTAAAGTTAAATTTATTGACTTTCTGTTCCACTGTAATTTAAGGCAGAAGAAATTTTAATCTGTAAATAACTTGAGAATTTAAATTATAAGAATTTTCAAGTGTAGCACAGTGTTAGTTGTGTACCAAGAAATACTTTAACAAAAAATAAATTCTTACTTGCCTATTAGCTAAAAATCGGTTAAATGACTAGCATTTTCGGTAAAAAAAAAAAAAATACTATCCAAGTTTGAGAATTGATCCCGTCAAAGATTATATCAATGCCAAGGTAGAATGCTGAAAAAGTCAAGTTTATGTTTATGCAGTCTAGGAATAATTTTAAGATCAATAATAGTCTACCCTTAATATGAGGTTTAAACATAATATCGTTACCAATAAATTTAGAGGTTATTCTTAGAATGTGATAAGTACAGATAAGCAACTTGATAGAACCAAATTCTCTTGCCAACTAGCTAGTCTCTGCAACTAGTCCAAAAATTATCTCTTATGGAGAAACTTGGAGACAAAAATCAAAAGAATTCTACACAAAGTGGATCTTGTCTCCCAAAGGATACTTTACACATAAAAGATAAATATGACATAATTTGAGGGTGGAAAATTCTCTCCATGTTTCCTTAAGTCTTGGGCACCTACATTAAGAAGGTTTAGATCAAAATTTTGTTCCATTTAAGTGTCCATGAAACACCTTAAGATAGATTTAGAAGTTAAGTAGAAAATTAACCAAGTTTAAAGAAATTGTCTATAATTAGACTCCTCCATAACTATAGCCCATTTTGCTTTCTTTCTTTCCATTTTTTGAAGAAAGAAACTCCCTCGCTTGTTCTCTCTAACGACCCATGGCCTCTTATATTCTCTCAAAATTTTCTCCATATACTAGAAAACCACTAGCCAAAAACTAAGACAAAGGAGAAAGGTTTGGTTAAATCCCTCAAGAATAGATCTTCAAGATTATATTCTCTACCTTTTCTCTTTTTAAAATTAAAAATAAGGTTATGATATTATTTTGGTTATATTAGAATGTAATAAGTTTTATTTATGCAAATGGTATGTTCTTATAAGTTTATATTAATGTAGTTTTAATATTATGCAAGTTGGTATGAAAAAGTTTAGATCGAGGTTATAGTTTTGTGTTTAGAAGGGTTTTCCACTTACTTTGACCCTAAAATGTACACTTTAAAGATTGATTTTGAAGTTTTTCTAAACTTGGAATTTTTTAAGTCACAACAACATGAACGACTTTATATATGATGTTAACAATTGAAATCTCAACTAAAAAAATGAATTTTTGGCTTTTTTCTAAGCTATCCTACCTAGTGTTGTAGGAGATATTGAAACACATTTATACAACACGTATAGTATAGATTTTAAAGCTACCCATTTTTTTTTTAGAAGTTGAAATTCTTATTTTCTTGTCTCCTAAAATTGTCACAGCAATTGCAATGTAGTATGTGGTCATTATGGGACTATTTCTGTTAAGTATTGCAGGAGGTGTTGCAACACAATTATACAACACCTATAGAGCATATTTTAAAATCATCAAGTTTTTGATTTAAAAAGTTAAATCTTCCAGTTTATTATATCCCTAAGGTTTTTGTAAAAATTGTAATACAATCATAATGATTTTTGGAACTTTTTCATTAGACGTTGCACATAATGTTGCAACATAGGTCGCAACATCAATAGTGCAGATTTCAAAACTGCTTAATTCTTAAATGTCAGAAGCCTCTGTAGCAACTATAAACAATCCATGGTTGTTTCGATATGATTTGGTTAGATGTTGTATGCGATGTTGCAACATCACACTACAAGAAAAACTACATTCAACAATATATTATTTACGATATGTAATTTTTGAATGTTGTTGAAAAGTATATACAATAACATCTCCAACAAAAATGTCATTAATGGCATTTGAAACAAGAATTAATGACATCTATATAATGCTGTATTAAAGCTCTCTTTTTAACAATAATAGTTTAGTGTCATTAAATTATTTAAGGATGAGTAGAAGATGTTGTCAAAGCCTTGGACATTCTGCGACACCCTTTATAGACAATATTGGTAAAGATATCGTCTATAAGGGGTGTCGTAGAATCTCTAAAGCTTTGACGGCATCTTTTACTTATCGTTAAATAAATTAACGACACTAAACTATTGTCGTTAAAGGAGACATTTAATATGGTATCTATATAGATGTCGTTAATTATTATTTCAAATGTCATTAATGACATGTTTGTTGGAGATGTCGTTGTATATACTTTTCAACGACATTCAAAAACTACATGTCATAAATAATATATCGTTAAATGTAGTTTTTCTTGTAGTGTTAGTAGTGTTGATCTTGTATCTGCTTAATTTCATTTCCAAAAGTTAAGATGTTCAGTTTTTTGTATGATTAAGTTGTTTTTAGCAATAGTAGTATAGTTTGTGGTTGTTTCTAAAACTATTCATTTAGATGTTGTAATAGTGGTTGCAACATCAATGGTATAGTTTACATTTTTGGGTGAAACGACCCCTAAAAAAGTTTGAATCATGATTTTTATAAAACACGAAAGTTTTAGGTCTCGATGAGATAGAGAACTTTTGTAAAAAAATTTTTTTGAACTTTGTGCATCTAAAAGGAACCTCCAAATAGATTTATAAAATGGTCTAATTGGTAAAGTTTACAAAATCACTGGAAATGATAACACTTAAGACATAAAATGATTTTTTTTAAAAAAAAAATAGAAGTTCTAGGCCTCGTTGGAATGAGGAACTTTCATAAAGAAAACTTTGATCAAAACTATCTTTGACATTCAATTATGGTGACTTTTAACACTAAAAAAAGTACCTTCTAGTAATATATTCAAAATAAAGCATCTGTTTTGTGGCAGAATCACTAATTACGACACAAAGGAATTTTGGCACTTGTAGAACCATATAAGCCCATGGTTCATCATTTATCCACTTGAACTCCATTTTTAAAATATGATTTTTAGACATGAAATTTTATGCCTAAGAAAATGAGTTTTCAATGGATTTTAAATAGAATTTGTAAATGTTAATCCTACAATATTACGACATTAAAAACAGGCCCAACACCTATACTAGTTCAAAAAAGCCGTTTTTTGGATCTAGGTTCCAACACTTAGTATATAGCATGTCATAGAATGCCTCTAGACTTAGTGGGCGATAATAGATCTCTGAAAATGGCAAGTAACTAAGTATTGGCCTCATACAAATTATGAGCCCAACAAGGGTCATTAGAATTTTAATTATGACCTAGTTTAATGAAAAGATAATTATTTAATTATTAAACTGGTTAAGTAATTTTCAACTCAAGTATCAGTAGTAAAGGCAATTAAGGAAAATTAAATTATGAGGACTAGATCAATTTGATTTTTGTAATAAATAAAAAATTTTATAATCCTTAAATAAGGAAAACATGATCTAAGATAGGATTAAATTCTTTTATTGTTTACTAAATTAAATAGAGTATACTAACATTACACTCTCTACGGGTGTTCTTAGACAAAGTCTAAAAATAGAGGATAGAGAATTTTGACGAATTAGTGATTTTTACTACTAAAAATTAGGTAGTAGTAATCTCACCTACAGCATGAAAACTACAGTTTCTGTTTAAATTGTTTTTGTACATTTTATGAAAATGCATTTCGTGATTATGTCATGCTAGATTAGGTTATGCCATATTATGCCATGTTTATGTTATGTTGTCTATTGTATATACTATATAAAATCATATTACATAGTCACCTTATGTAATGAATAAACATAATTTATGTTATGAAATGATATGTAGTAATATGCCATGCTGCATACACACAATGAGACAAGTGTAATAAACAAGATAAGTTAACTTAAGAGTGTCGTACTAACCTCTCAACTTACGGGAGGATTCAAGACCTCTCAATCTATTGAGAGGCATTACCTTTAGTTTATTTTATGGCCTCGGGTCATTGGGGACCTACATGAACCCTAACTTCTTGAAGATTGTGCACAACAGGTATGTACACACTAAGGCCTATTAAGTATGGTAGGTTAGATATACAAGACATGTTCATAATAAAGCATAATCAGCACATGCATGTTTTGATAAATGTTTTAAGCTTTGTTTTGCAAGTGTATGTTCCTATTACTAAGTGAAAGCTCACTCAGATATGTTCATATTGTAGGTAAGTCACTTGTCAGCAATTTGTGATAGACGGTAGCGAGCGATGGACATATGGTAGAAATGATTATGGATATTGCTTACAAGTGTATCTTTTGCTATAATTTCTAAAATAATTATGTATGTATGTATGTATAAGTAGTTTTACTCATTTATGATTGAAACTTAGGTCGTAACTTATAGATTTTGTCTATACCGCTTAATGACTAATATGTTGCAACAGATACTGCAGCATATATAAATGAAAATTTTAAACAATTTAATTATAGCAGTATTTAATTTTAGAAATGTTTTATATAGATTTATTTTAATTGAGAAATGTTTTAAAAGAAACTGATTTAAGTAATTAGTACTATGTTAAAAAAAATTTCTACATAATTTAGTATTTTACAATAAATAATGATTAAGTATATGATTATATAGTTACGTAGTGGCCACATAAATAGGATTGTTACAAGTTTTAGCTGATTTATTTGCAAATTCAAAAATCGGTAGAAATAGCTATACTATTGAGCCATGAAAGCCATACATTTAACCATGAAAGTACCAATGCATCTCAGAGAAGCCAAGTTACATCCACCAAGCTAAGCCCAATTGAACCATAAGCCAAGTGTGTCATCAGAAGTAGGGCCCAAAGTTAGCTACCAACAACCGTTCCCAACTTTCCCCTTCAGTGTGTAAGGTTTAGGAAAATTTATTAGTTTAAATCTGTAATTAATTTAGATTTAAATAATGAATTTTCTTCAATAAATCATATTTTGTATAATTACAATAAAATGTGAAATATTTATGAGAAATATTAATGTGCATTATGTATGTGATGTTGTGTAATTTGAAGTATTTTAAATGTACAAATTTGGTGTTTAAATACTCAAAAAATTTGTAAAATACTCTTAAGATGAATTTATGCCACATAAATTATAATTTTTTTGATTAAATTTATGAAGAATAAATGTGGTAATTAAAGTAGAAAAATCATACCATAATCTAAAACAGCATAAAAATTATGTGTTTACTAGTCAATTAAACTGGTAAACATCTTTGTGTCTACAATCAATTGTTGTTGGAATACAGTGTAACGAGACATACAGAAGGAATAGTGTATAGTGTAATTATACAAAAATTGTCCAAACATAGATAGATGAAATACTATGTTGGGATTAGATAGAATGAGTAAAAAGTAAGTTAGTGTAATTTTAGACTATTAAAGCTAATATCTTCCTAAGTTTATACTGACAGTGTAAGAAAAAAACAATGTAGTATAAATTTATATTGTGTAAAGTTTATAGGACCTGCCATAATGCCACCAAAAAGGTGGAAAAAAGGCTACATCCCCTCTCCCTCTTTTTCTTGTATCTGGTATTGGCCTTAATTTGGGTGAAAACTTTTATCTTATTTAGATCCCTATGAGGTGTCATCACACAACTAGGTGTACAAATTGAAAATATCACATTTTTACTTTATTATTATCATGCAAATTGGAAACAAAAACAACTCATTTTTTTCCTCAAAGGCCGGTAGCTGTTTCCCTTGTTCTCTCAAAAATTTTTCAAAACTACAACTCCTAAATAGTTTTAAATCAAGTTAATTCTAATTCAAGATTTGTCAACTTTGGAGGTAAAAATCCTAACCTCTTCATATTGATTTTTGGTGTTTTCCTTGGGATTTGATGGGTTTGTAACGGGGCTTTGTCATGGTTTATGTCAAGGAAAGTAAGTCAAGGTCAAGCCTTGTTGTGGTAGATCACAAAGCCTAGTAACCTTTGGTATCAATTTTATCCTTACTTTAAAGTTTATTGGTTTTTTTTTTTTCTTATTTTATGAAGCTTTGTAGTATTTGCTCTATATATGGACCATGGCATGTAAAATGGACTTTGTGACATGCTGATGCTATTTGATATATATATATAATGGTGATGGTGAATGTTTAAAAAACTAGGGTATAAGGCTTGAAAAGAAAAGTTTTCGAAAACTTTGTTAAGCAATAGTTTTGAAGGATTTCAAAGGAAAGAGATTTTGACAAGTTTAGGAGATCGTTTACTTTGTGAACAAAACACAAAATTTAATGAAAACATCAAGACACACAACTTCTGTGAACAAAATTTTATCAGATTCCATTGGGATCATATTGAAAAGTTCAAGTATTTTAGGGCAGTTTTGAAAAACAATCGAAGGCACCAGTAGTATAGTCAAAATATGAGAAAAGTTAAAACATGAAAGTTGTAGAACTCATCAAAATTTTTTAGATCAAGAACAGTTTTGTAAAAATTCTGCTAGGTTTCTGAGTTATGAATTTTATGAGTTTTTAATTTCAAAATTTTGAAAATGGTGTTAAAAAAGATAAAAGTTTTGAAAAATCAAGAATTTGACCTTGATGCTTTTGAGAGTCTAATCCTTGCAAAAAACAAAGCCTGGTTGTTTGGTCCTAGGGGCAAAATCGTTCAAATTTTCCATATTACGGTCCAAAACTGAAACATTGATGAAATGGATTTTTCACAAAAGAGAACCAATCCTTAGATTTTTGCACCATTTCAAATAATGGGTAAATATAATTTTATGACTAAAACAAGTTCAAAACAATTTAAGAGACCACCAAGGGCAAAATCATCATTTTCTACAAAAACAACTCAAATGAGCCTCGCCTTTAGTGAGAATTTTTTCGTAGCTCATTAGGATCAAGAAGGGGATGTGAAATGAAGAAGTCAAGTTATGAGATGCTCGGGTTAGGTAACTTTCAAATGGACCTACTAATAATGAGCTTAAGTGTTTTAACGTTTAGAACTCATTATTGATGTGTAGCTCAGTAATAAATAAGTTAGCCAGTGATGGGATATTGTTTAAACAGGACATTTAGTCACTTATCAAGGGCTCAAAGAATTGGATAGCATAGTGCTAAACCCAAGTAAGTTTCCAACCCACCTATAGTGTGGAATGAAGGTTTTCAAATAAAATATTATTTGCATCTTTTAATGAAATGCATATGTTATGCATATATTTAAAGTTATTATGGCATCATGTATGGTATTTTACCATAACAAATAATTGTTAAATAAATCACCAAATATGATAAGTAAAGAAAGTGCCATATTAGCTCCTAACCCAACAGGAGATTCAAGTAAAGAATATTATGATCTCAGTGTTACGATGATCTTGTGCATATAGCACAAACTCTTAGGGTCCTATAGTTTAAGACAAAGAAATGAATAATTTAAGTTCATAATTGAGTATAATTGGTCATGCATAATAATATAAATTATTTTATAGGCTATGTTTGGACTTATTAAACAATAGCTCACCTAGTTATTTCATACTATAAGAAATCTAGCCAAGAAACCAGAAAAAATATTTCACTATTGAGATGGCAACAATAGATGGACAATTACGTAAGCAAGGGTATGGATACCACTACTAGGATGTATTTGTTGAAAATTGCATGTTTTTGAAGTGTATTGTTTTAAAGAAAATTATTTAGTTTACTGTGGTGTGTAATATAAGTAGAACAAGTACTATAAATACTTTTGAGAACAAAAATGTATTTATAAAATATGTTAGCATAAGTAAAGAGTATTATAAGAAAAAGTTTGCACTTTTCTTAACTTAATTAAAGATAATTAAAATTAAAAGAACTTTGAGTACGGTCGAAAAGGTTGGGTCCTCACACATGTTTGACACATACTCCAAAAGCTAGCCAATTAGCTCCAGAAGTCTTTCGCACATGCACGCTTCGTGAGTCCAGCGCATGTCTCAGCAAATGGACCTAGCTATCCCAAGTTCTCCTTAGAAGTTACATTTTTTAATCATTTTCTTACACTTCCTATCATTAAAAAATATGGGTTGATTGCATGTTGTTATGATTATTTCTTAATTTACCCCTCTATTTTTTGGAAACTATAAAGGCATCATTTGAATTTGAAAATTTTGTTTCAGTTTTATCCCTGCAAGCTGTTTGGATAAAAAATGAAGATAAGACAAAGATATCCTTAATTAGGCCAAATTTGCTTTTGAAATATATATTTCTTCTTAACAATTTCTTTTAAAAAAATAATTTGATATTCAAAAAGCTATAAAACTTAAGTTTTTTATTTAAATTTGATTTTTTTAAAAGATTTTTTTAATATTTTTAAATCTATAAAATATTTTTCACAACTGTTTAAGAGTAATTATGTTGTGTTTTCTATTTTTTTATTCCTTAGAATAAAATTGAAATAAGTTTTCTGAACCCAAATAATATCTCTATAGTTTCTAAAAAATTGAAGAACAAATTAAAAAATAGTTAAAAATATGAGGTATATATATAGATACATACATTCACGTGAGAGTACCATATAAAGTTTATTATTAGGCGCCCTTCAGTGAATCTCAGCCACCACCAAAATATGATCTAACAAAAAAAAAAGAAAAAACTACAGGATTAGAAACAGTACCAGACATCACTCTATACATACATACATACATATTTTGTTTTATTATTATTATTTTAGCATTAGTCAAAGTCATTTGATAGAATTCAAGCAAAACAAAAAATCATTTGAATACTGCTTTTATAATTAGTTGATGGTTTTTGACCGTCTACTGATTGAATTATTTTTGTCCTTCTTCAGCAACTCTCCATCAATCATTGTCCTTTATATTTCATCCCTATGTCACGTAGCTTCGCTGTTGCTTCGTTTTTTCATGTTACGTTCGGGTATTAATTCCTGCAGTTATTGTTATTGTTTGGTATGTTTAGAAGGAAAAAGAATACTGCATATTGATGATACTAGAATAATAGGAATTATTTGTTATTATTCGTTTATTAAGTTATTTTCTTTGCAAAGGCAGACAAATAAGTAAATTTATGTTTGTTTGTCTACGTATTAATTATTGTAAACCCTATCTCTCTCGTTTTTTTTTTTTTGCCCCTTTTGACGATGGTATAATTACTTTCTCATATTCCTTTTATATAAAGGCGAAACAACTCGTGATTTACTTTAGCTCCAAAAAAAATAAAAATCGTGATTAACGTTGCACCTTTTCCCATTAATTTTTTTTAATGCATAGAAAAAAGTTATTCCATAGTTCATCCCAGCTGGATATAACATTAAATATTAGTTGCAAATTCCAAATTAGCTTCTTTATGTGTACTCATTCTACTCAAATTAGAAGAGAACTGTGTAAAGGTTTCAAATTTTAAAATGTCGTTTGCGCATTATGGAACGTTGCTTCACCTAGTTCATGTACAAAGAAGACATATATTAAAGCTATAAATTTTATCATGTATATAATACTTAATTGACTAAGAAATAATAGATATAAATAAACCAAGTGGGATATTGACCTCTTCAGACCACAATTTTGTCCTATTAATAACCAAAGAAGAAGACCATCGGACTTATCGTGAAGACATTGTAGCTAGCAAGGATGAAGATGGATGAAAAAGTTACATTTTACATCACACTTTGTAAGAACTTTGTAACAATGTGTTTATTTATAACGCATTTAAAAAAAATTATGTTACGTTATTATTTATATATTATATGTTTAAATTATGTTATATTTAAACATTTGCCATTTGTGAAAGGCAACTTTCAACATTGTCAACATTGTCTTAGATCTATTCATAAATATTATTGCTCAATGTTCTCGATAATTACCTGTCAAAAGATTAAGATTCCACGAGTGAAATAATCATTTGAATTACTTCTTTTACGTGGTACTTTTCAAACTCAATTATTTAAGCACCGACACAAAGGTCAAACTTCTAATTAATTATAAAGTACTAACAAAGTTTTCATAATAATAAGTATAACGCGAAATAGTGTTGATTTAGGCCCAAATGACCAGGATTTGACGGCCTTCCTCAATATCAATATGACTTGTTCTTGCCTTCATGGCACTTAATATTTATTGAAAATAAAAACATGATAAGTTGTTGGAGGATTTTAATTAATAAGACTACAATCTTATGTAGAAGCTAGTCTCTCAATAAGTCGTATAATAAATCTTAATTTCTAGTAATTTTAAGAGAGCTTTTCTCAGTACTAACACCATGTTTGATGACAAGGTGGAAGGTAAAAATAAAAAGGAAAATGAAAGTTTTTCTTTCATGGTGTTAGCTAGAGGATAAAGAAAAAGAAAATAAAATGTATATCTAAGGGCATATATGGCAAGGCCTTATAGAAGTTAAAAGGCAAGAAGCTACTTTGAGAAGTTCA
The DNA here is from genome assembly GCA_946598075.1 of Artocarpus hirsutus. Taxonomy (NCBI): domain Eukaryota; kingdom Viridiplantae; phylum Streptophyta; class Magnoliopsida; order Rosales; family Moraceae; genus Artocarpus; species Artocarpus hirsutus. The sequence goes on from CAMOHE010050140.1 coordinate 152,704, forward strand.
GATGATCTATTAGAAGAGTTTCTAATCAAAGACATAAAATATGACTTCTTATAAAAATCTTATAATACATTTTAAAACTTATATATACTAGAGTTCAAATTAATAGGACATTATAAAATGCATCGTAATTATAGAGTGTTTGGAATTATGGTTCTAACTATACAATTTTAACTGTAATAATATGTTGCTTTTATATGCGACTGACATAAAAGCAAAATTTTGCTATAATGTAAAAAGCTCTAACATGCAATGGTTGATGGTTGAAACTTTGTATGTGGTTCTAAATCTTATCCCAAACACCATATTAAGTTCTTTCAAAATTATTGTTCTAAATACTTATGGAAAAGCCATAAATTTTATTTTTCTTTTTCTACTGACTAAAAGTAAAAATTCTGTTAAACAGACTAAGTCTATTTGACTATTATACCTAATAATTAGATGTCATTTAGAGGAAATAACTATAATTGATCATTTATATTTTTTTTACTTTGTCAAATATTTTCTCTCTTTTTTTCAAAAGTTGAAAGGATTGAAAAATGATCGATCCATAGAATTTTAACTCATTTCCTTTCTAATTTATTCTCTACAAACAACCCAATATTCTGTTCTCTTTTTTTTTCATTTCAAAATCCCTCCTTTAATTTCTAGGACGATTTTGGGATAGGATACCTCTGGCAGGATACCTGTAAAACATAATTCTATGTTACAAATCATATTAAAACCATATCAAATTTAAAATATAACAAAACTTAATAAAAATTTCACAATTCAAAATTATGATAGGTTTTCTTTTTCCTTATTCTACGCAAGAATTCTCCTAATCATTTTTTCCACTCACTTTCCAATTGTATCAAATGTAATCTCACTTTTTAATTGTATCAAATATAATCTATTTTTAGCAAGATATATATATATATATAAATATGTAATCCACAGATTTTATTTTTTTATCTATATATATATATATATTTATATATATTATGTCTAAATCACATTGATGGCATGCCACACACACGCGCGCGCATATATATATATATATATATATACATATATAATCCACAGATTGTTACTTTTTTATCTATATATATTATGTCTAAATCACATTGATGGCATGCCACTGGTAAATAATTAATAAAAGAAAATGTTTAAAGCGGCGATTAGGTTTGCATGGATGGACTTTAGTACAAGAAGTCTGCCGCACTTTGGCGGGACGCTCCTTGTTCTTTTTCTTTGAAGGCTTTTCACACGGATACCTTGAGCTTATATCGCATCTAGCAATTAAGTCCCTGAATAAAAAATGTTAGCAATTAACCCCATATTTAATATCAAAAGATATTGCATAGCAGTTCCAATTAATGCAAAGTTTAATTATTGGACGATTTTCTGTAAGTGACTTGCATGTGAACTTCTAACGAGGGCACAGTAGGTATTTTCCTTTAAAATGAGAATTAATAAAATAAATACACAACAAAGAAAAAAAAAAAAAAGAACCCTAGGCCCACCACCGGTCACCCCTTCTTTCCTTAGGCTCCCTCCTTGTCTACTTGACCAACTCGCCAACAACCCGCTCGTTTTGAACTTGTTCATGGCTGCAACAAAACACTCTCAGGCCAATCAACATAGATAAATCGAATCTACCATCTCTACCACTAGATTCACAACGTCCCTCAATGATGTTGGGTCACATGTATGTCCAAATTCCCTTCGAGCTCCTCTACATCGCCAAGCCTAGGTCCAGAATTCCCCATTAGTTTCAAGTGGAAAAGCCTATGTTTGTCTTCTCGACTCCTAGATCTCACCGAGAAGGCTGTCTCAATTTCAATATCATCGTCAATTGCTCCGCTAGCATTGACGTCGAGTTCATCGTTGCCATTACGCCCGCCAACAAAGTCGTCCTAGTTACCGCGCTCAACATCACCAACTTGAGCAACGCTGATAGAATCACTAGCTAGGTTGTTGTACTGCGAGGGAAAAGGAATATAGAGATCATTGTGAGCGCCGGGGTCTGATAAATATGATCAAGGGCAAGGATGTAATATCGGTGTTTGATGTGCAAGAGATGTTAGGATTGGCTTTGTTGGCTTCTTTTGTGTTTTATTTTATTTTATTGTTAATTTCCAATATTTGAAGGAAATAGACCTAAAATGCCCTCATTAGAAGCTCACGTGCAAGTCACGTATAGAAAAAATAATCAATAATTTAACTTTACCTTTAATTGGGTCAGTCATGCAACAAATTTTAAAATTGAAGGGGTCAATTGTGAGATTTTTAATGCAAGGACCGAATAGCCAAATATGAAA
>CAMOHE010050140.1:155023-167859 GCA_946598075.1 Artocarpus hirsutus
TAGAGGCCACTTATGATTTATGGGCTAGAAACAGAATTTCAAGCCCACTACCAACATTATGTGAACCTACAAGGTCGCACACTTAGAACAGACCAAGAACAAATTTTGGGTTAACTGTGTCTAGGTTCGATGAACCTGATAATATCCAGATTCAATGTACTAGATATGTCTAGGTTCATTGAATATGACATTATCTAGATTATCTGAATCATATTTAAATTACTGACATTATCTATATTTTCTGAATCATATTCGAATTACAGACACTATCTAAATTTTCTGAATCATATTCGAATTACAGTTTACCCTAGTTAAAATCTGACTCTATCTCGAAGTCAATATATAAATATATATTTGTTTTAGGGAGTCTATTCAAATTAAGAAGAGAAAAGGCATTCTCTCATTCAACAAAAGCAAAAGACATTAAAACCCTAAAAATTAGAGAGAGTCATTTAACGCAAAAAGAGGGTGCTAGCACACCAATTCGTTTTTGAGAGAGTCTGTTCGTGTGGATACCTACAGAGGACGTTGCTCTAAGTAACAACGTCTGAATCCGATCCCGAATACTAAAAGCTTGAGTTAAGGTGTCACCGGAGTGAACCCGCTCTCTCCTTTCCAGAATCTTACCCGTTTTGTCATCCTGATAAGATTCTATGACTTTATTATCAATCTAATCGAATTGGATAAATCTTGCGAGAGTTTTGTGGGAATTAATTTTTAATTTTTCGCTGCGTATTTAAATCACAAAATCCAACAAAACCTAACAGAGATGTTAGGATTGACTTTGTTGGCTTCTTTTGTGTTTTATTTTATTTTATTGTTAATTTCCAATATTTGTAGGAAATAGACCTAAAATGCCCTCATTAGAAGCTCACGTGCAAGTCACGTATAGAAAAAATAATCAATAATTTAACTTTACCTTTAATTGGGCCAGTCATGCAACAAATTTTAAAATTGAAGGGGTCAATTGTGAGATTTTTAATGCAAGGACCGAATAGCCAAATATGAAAGTTTGAGAACGTATCCATGCAAAAAAGAAAAAAAGGTCATCTCTTCTTTTTATATGCCTTGAGTAGACTCTTGTGGTCTCTTTTATATATATATATATATATATATTTATTTATTTATTTATATTTATATTTATCTCCACTCTCGCGAATCCCCCATAGCAATCTCGTCACTTATAATTGGACATTCCTAAAATAACGCGTTTTTCATCACCAGCTGCAAAGTTTGAATTATCAGAGCTAATACCAACTCTTTATATCTGCATGCATATCGCTAGTTCTATAAATACATGCATCTTCATTTCATTCCTCGTCCGAGCCAAACCACACCCAAAGTGCAAGAATCAATATATAAGAGCCCGTATTCTTTCCCTTGCAGCCATCTATCTCAGAGTACTTGTTCGCTAATTAAAAATATGGCCTTCTTTGAACTCAAGTTCCTCAGTACAAAACAACGTCTTTTCGCCATATGTTTCCTCTTTGCCTTATTTCTCAGTCCCAATAACGCACAGCTCTTTCCCACCTTCTACGCTCACACTTGCCCAACACTTGAAATCATCGTCCGTACAGGCATTAAGCAAGCCATTCAGTCAGAGGCTCGTATGGCTGCCTCTATTCTTCGCTTGTTCTTCCACGATTGCTTTGTAAATGTACATTTCTTGTCACTTTTAAAATATATATTTTTTAAAATGCTCATTACATTCGCTTCACAAGTGTATTTAACAAATGTACCGTTTATCTCACCGTCTCAAACACAGTTCAAACCTTTTTAATTATAGTATTTTCTCTCCTGAAAACTTGAATTTATATTCAAATTTTCTGTGCAAAAGCCCCATTTTTTTGGCTATAATAAAACATTGACTAACTCGGTCGACCCACGCTTGGACGCATGAATAGTCTAGCCGGCTAGCTTTCTAGCTCTCTGGCACGCACTAAAAAGTGTTGGTTGAAGATCAATTGACTATTAATTCTTTAACTTTTGACATAATCTAATTAATAATTTATTCTTTACTTTTTATACCATTTTTGTCAACTTAAGCTACTGACTTTATATTCTAATAATTAGGACTAACTTTGTTTGTTGGCATTCTAAATACGTAGGGTTGTGATGCATCCATCCTGTTGGCTGACTCAGCTACTTTCATAGGCGAGCAGAACGCAGGACCAAACAAGAACTCAGTGAGGGGTTATGGTGTGATTGACAATATCAAGGCGCAAGTAGAAAAAGCTTGCCCTGGTGTTGTTTCTTGTGCAGACATTTTAGCAATCGCGGCAAAAGAAGCAGTCGTTCAGGTAATTTTTTAAACAACGTGAGAGAGTAACTAGCATTATTGGAAGGAAAAAAATTTCCAAGTAAATAGATGCCAATTTTCTACTTCATTCTACAATCCCTCCACTAGGAGATTATTAAAAAAAAAAAATTCAATAGAGCTAAAAATAAGATCCTAGCCTGAAGACATAAAATAGACAAGTGAAAGCAAAAAATAAAAAATAAAAAGCAAAAAACTTAAAAGCCGCAAAAACAAAATAAGTGATTTATTTTCTTTAGAGTGTTCAAGCCGTCAAATCGTCGAAACTGACCAAATTAAATTTAAATGAACCAATAACAAAATATATTGGTTTGGTTATTTGAAATTTTTATTCTTTTATAATAGATATTTCAAACTATGAAAACCAACAAAAATTATTTTATAACTTTATAAAAAATTATCATATTTGCTATATCTCTCTCTTTTCATTTAGCAATGTTTTGTTTGTAGTCTAACTAAAATTGTAATATTTTAAAGTTCTGAAAAATTTACAGGATTGACTCAAACATTTACATATCAAGATTTGTTTTTATTATAAATTTTAACCGACCATACCAAATAGAGCAAACTGATAGTATATAATTTGGTTTGATTTTATTTTTCTAAAAAAATTCCAAATCTTCTGAACCCCCGTAAGCATAATATTGTTTAATTGTGTGATGGTTTTTTTTTTCCTTCAATTAGACCATGAGTACCCTTAAATTTCTCAATCGAAAATTGAAAAAGGCCTCGTTAAAACCGTCTTGAATCAAGTTAACTATAAATTAATTACTAATTAATTATTAGCCTTAATCTTGAAGCGAGTTAATTAAATTCTCAATCAATGAAATATTGCATAAACTTTGTTGCATGTACTTAAACTTCGCTTTTAAATTGATTTGGCACAAACATGGAAATTTTTTGTTTAGAAATTCTATGGTTTTGTTTTGCTCTCTGTCAAGTCTTCTATTTTTGGATGAGGGTGCATGGTTTTCTACCGATTTCAGACTATCTTGTCTTTTATGTAATTTTTGCTGATCTTATTCACTAACAAGTACTTTTATTGTCACGAAGTCGTTCATTTTGATAAGGGCGTTGGTGGGTTCAGGATCGCCCGATTAAGAGATCAACACTGAATAGAAAATGAAATAGAATCGAGTAATCTAAAAGTTTAATGTTTACAAAACTAAATAAAGAGGACCAAAGAAAAAAGTACTGCATAAATTTCAGCATCCTATTCGTCTCTTTGCCTAGCTAATTCATTTATCTCTTTTTTTTTTTTGCTTATTTTCTTCCCTCTTTAGGCCAAAAACATAAACAAAGAACTGTTGCTTGAACTAATTTTCGATGCTTGAGGTGGACAAAGTGACCGCGTGTCATTCTCACAATCTACTATGAATCATATATTTTCATTTTATTTTCACCCTGACATACATACAGAAATGAAAATGTAAAGCGTTTACTGGCCTTATTGTTCGACAATCGAAAATTATCCCGAATCCTAGTATAGTTTTTCCTCTATTTTGTCTTCATTTATTTATTTGTTATCGTATTCAGCCGGTTACCATCCAATCTACATCTTCCACATAATTTATCCAACTCCTAAAAAAAAAAGGTCCTAAATTTCCAAATTATAAAAGCATCAAGTTGAATAATATTTTAGATAATATACCTACTATATATCAGCATCAAAAATATTTGTAAATCATTCTTTCTTTTCTTTTCTTTTCTTTTTTTGTTTTTTTTTGCCGTCTACATTACTTAATTTAATGGGACTCATCCCATGACAGGGTGCGGTATAACCGCATGAGGACAAATATTATTTGTCTCGAAATCTATATATTTGTCCTTAAAGCATTCTTTAAGCTCATTAAGTTAATAAAGTTTTCTTGTTTGTTTGTGCCTAAATTATTTTATGTTCAAAATTGTAAAAACTTTCAACTCTCTAAGTCCAGTCCTAATTTTTTTAAGGAAAAGCGTACTACTATGTATAATTTATTGTTTACTTCATCATTAAAATTTTCTCTCCCTTGACGTAATAGGGTCAATGGTTATTCATGCAATTACACTTGCAATTAACCAAGATTATACATTTTTTTTTGGTGAATAGATTACGCATATTATTTGTAGCTTATTTCTTTTAGTTGCTTTCCTATCATTAATTGGTCAGGATTAAGATAACCATTAGTAAATGGTTATTGATTACAAACTACATCTGATCATTATTTCTTTTCGGCATTCAGACTGGAGGGCCAACATGGGCAGTACCGCTAGGGAGGAGAGACGCTAGAACCGCCAGCAAAAGCGCGGCGGTGAGCGATCTCCCCTCTCCATTCTCCGACCTCGCCACTATCACCGGGCAATTTGCCAACAAAGGCCTCAGCGCTACCGACATGACTGCCCTCTTCGGCGGCCACACCCTCGGCCTCGCTCAATGCTTCACCTTCCGCAGCCGCATCTACAACGCCACCAACATCGACTCAACCTTCGCCACGACTCGTCGCGCCAACTGCCCTCCTTCCGGCAGCGACTCCAACCTTGCCCCCCTCGACAGCACTCAGAACAGATTCGACAACAATTACTTCACGGACCTCGTAAACCGCCGCGGCCTCCTCAATTCCGATCAGGAGCTCTTCAATGGTGGATCGCAGGATGACTTGGTCAGGAAATACAGCACTATTCCTTTGATATTTTTCAAAGACTTCGCTAATGCCATGGTGAAAATGAGCAAAATTAGTCCTCTCACAGGGACTAACGGAGAGATTAGAAAGAATTGTGCAGTAATCAACTGATTTACTATGTAATGTATGTTTAGGTTTTTCTTGTTTTGTTGTCGTTGGTGTAAGGAATTGTCTTACAATGAAATAATTGTTGTAAGTGTTCATTTTGGAATGTTGTAATTATAAGTGATCCTTGATGTCCGAATGTGAAAAAAGTTTTCGTCGTCATCTATTTCACCTAATTAACGTTAAACCACAAGGCCAGTTCCTGCGTAGCATGTACACTGTTAGTGGAGGCGTGGACGTTTTCTTTTTGAATTTTATGTAAGTTTTGTCATTTGAGAAAGTGTGGCATGAGTGAAAACTATTCTTAATAAATAATTGGGATTATATATTTTCGGTTTTATTTTGATGGGCATCAAACTGTGTCAGTTCAATCCCATAGGGCCACTTTGGCAACTTTCCTTAAGGCCCTACGTTACGACAAGGCCCGCAAAAAACAAATGGAACACCACTATGTGCTACGCATTTTAAGGTCAATCGAACTTTGCCACAGGTTAAAAAAAAAAAAAAAGAAACTTCAACGAATGCTAAAACATTAAACTAAATAAATTTGTTGGAACTATTTTTTCCCATTTAATTTACATGAGTAGATTAGGGTTTCATCATTGTTTTCTCTCTCTACTTCTCTCTATCTCACATGAGAAAATCATGACACACATGTTAGAGTTTTTAATTCTAAATATTCATAATTCTATAAAACCTTAGAATAACTATACTACAGTTTTAGGATTATACTATACCAGATTATCAAGATACTGAATTAAGGAATAAATACTTATATTCACAAAAGCAGTTAGTGCTCTTTTGTGGAATTACTATAATGATAAATGAATAGGTTATTATCTTTCTCAATCAAATCATCTTAGTTCTTCAACGGGTTCTTTCTCTTCTTGATGGGGAGAGGAGAAAGCTGTAAAATGATTTGATATCTTGGAGAGTATAACCTATAATGCTTTTATATACTTTTCCATTAGGGTCTTATTAATCCTAGTTGGGTAAGTATTGGGTATCCACTCATTAAACACATACCTGATCAGTAGCCTATAGGTTTTTAATAAATAGATCACTTAATATAGCCTACGATAATTAAATAGCTATAATATAATTGTTATATTTTACATATTGCCCACATTATAATGTAGAACTAAATTTCCTATCAATCTCTCACTTGGGTTATATATAATTGCTGAAACAGTTATATCATAAGTTCTTTAGGCATGTTTATGCTATTTATATTTAGACTTCACTTTAGTTTCAATCTAGTCCTTCTCCTATATTAGTATGGGATCAACGCTTCTTTCGTCACACAAAATCATAGCTAAACTTTCAATGGTTACAATACCAACATATTCAATGACATAGATCAAGTATAAAAAAGTAACATAGAAATTACATGTAATGTAATCTTAAACATGCCTATTTCCAACTGATCCTACTCTAGTTTTTAGTGAGATCAATCCAAAATTTTTAAACACAATGCAAAAACCGTATATAGAAAACAAACAAATTCAAAGATAAACCATAAGCTATTAACTTTATTCTGCAGAAAATCAAAACAAACACATAAATATTTAAGTAAAACATAGAACATCTAAAGTTAACTCCTATTCAACTATAGTATCATCAAATAGACCAGCATCCATATGATCCGTGTGCTTATGAAAGACCTTGAGTGGTAAACCATTGGTTAGTGGATCTGCTAGCATAGAGTTTATCCCTATGTGTTCTATAGAAATATAACCACTTTGAACTCTTTTCTTAACAACCAGAAACTTGATGTTTATATGCTTTGACTTTATAGAGCTTTTCTTGTTATTGGAATATAGCACTGTCGATTGATTGTCATAGTATATCTTTAATGGCCTTTCAATGCCACCTAATACATGCAGCCTAGTGGTAAAGTTCTGCAACCATATCCTATAAATAGATGCCTCATAATAAGCTATAAACTTGCAGCCATGATTGAAAAAAATATGAGTGCCTGCTTAGCATTCTTCCAAGAAATAGCTCCTCTAGCTAGCATATAAATATAGCATGATGTGGAAGGCTTGCTATCTTGGCATCCAACAAAATTAGAATCAGAATATTCAATGATCTCCAAACTGTCTGATCTCTGATAGTTATGTTATGAACCCAAACTCGAGTAGAGACATAGTGGTTTAATTAAAAAAATTTTAAAAAACTTGCCTATTGTTTAATTAAATTAAGAAAACATGCTTAGGATAATTTATGAAAATGTGGAAAATTTGAAACTATTTAGAATATTACCATCCACTAGAACCTAGCTAGTAAATTTTCATGAAATAACATCTAAATTAAGTTAAATAACAAAAATTTGACGAAGAGCGGTTCGGGTCGCACCGGACCCCACACAGTGCACACACAATATCGACATAAGAAGAATACAAACCACAGTTCAACAAAAATTAAATAATATCCTTAATATTACATCCCTTAATCAAATAAGTAGATAAACTAAACAAGGTTTCCACAGTCCAGCCGTGTAAACTAGCTATGTCATATTCGACGATATACTGCCAACCACATGGGGGAAATTTAAAAACAAATAAACTATAAGCAAAAGGCTTAGTAAGACTTCAATTTTAAAAACATTAATTTAAAATAAAATATGTAAATATAGAAGCAATAGGAAAACAATAAATAAATACCAAGTAATTCCATACTTATGGTTCAGGTCCAATGATCATCTAAAATCAAGATTTACCTTTCATCTTGTGCAAGCCATCTAATTCCCACCATAGTGGCCCATCTAGGTTTCGAGACTTGCCCAAAAGGTCATTCTCTACACAACCCAATTTTTGTTTGTGGCATTATGCACTAATATTTCATTTCAAACAGGGATTCTTAACCCGTTTGGTACTCAATGTTATAATACTCGTATCATTATTTGAGTCTCGCATTATCGGGTCATCACATTTACTTTCATTATTTTGTTCATTATGACCATGTTCATTATTCAATATCCACTAGAAATAAACAAATAAATACAGATAATCATTTGTTAAAAACATTTTCTAGAAAATACAATATGGCCAAAAAATCTTTTAAAATCGTGGCTATCGAATGAAGAGGGTCTAGAGTAATACCTCGTTATCTAACATGATTGCACTAGCACTGCAGTCTTATTCCACTACATGTTTGCTCATCAAAATGGTAGATACCTTAGGTGTAGACTAATCGTATTAGCATCTACTCGCTATCGTAACCTACTAATATAGTGCTCTTGGTTCTTTAGTGTGCCACATATAATTTCAATGTTTCATTCATTTTCTTAACATTTAAACACATCTTAGATCATGCTAAAAACAATTCTTGATTTGTAAATCAAGTACATTTTGGAAGAGGTGGGGCTTGGGTGGCTTGAGAACAGTCCCTAGTGCAGTGCAGTCGACCACGTATAGTGTTCCACGGTTGACTACATATTCATAGTTGCTTGGTCGACTACGCTATATAGACCGTGATCGATCGTGTTGTCGCAACCAGTATGTTTTGTTTTCGAGCATCTGAGCTTCAATCCATCCTTAAATCATTTTAAACGAGTTCTAAGGCAATCTAAACATTCCTAAATGTTTTATAATCATCATATGAGACTTATAAACATAACTTCGTACACATGCAGTACATATTTACTATTTTTAACATATTTATTCAAATAAATTAGAAAATGAACAAAATAATGTAAAAATCCTTCTTAATCCAAATCTAACCTAAATGAAGCATGGATTCATGATGTTCTAGGTTATTCAAACTTAGAATAGGTGCATTTAAGACTTTCTTAGTTCAAATAATAGCATGCATGAATAAATTTGTGATGTTTTACTTAGAATCAAAACTATTTATCTAAAGTTCAAAGCTCAAGTATTTCAACTAAAATTAAACCCTAAAAATAAGTACTAGCATGCTTAAAATTAAGTGTTTGATTCAATGAGGGTGTAGCTAACCTTGGGTCTAAACTTTTGAGCTGATTTACGCTAGCTTGAAGGCTTCAATACGTCAACCCTTGGCCTCTGTTTAGCTAGAAATGAAGCTAGGGCTTTGGTCTAAGTTTGAGCTCCTGAAAAATTTTCTAGATTTTTCTTTGGGTTGCTTAGAGCAAGAGATGTAGAAAGAGGGGACAAGAAAATAGTGAGGCTAATCTCAGAAAAACAGTGGTGGTTTCACAAGGAAACTGTGTTCTACACATAGTTTTGGCAAGAGATGTTTCAAGAATATTCTAAGTTCTCAAGGTGGTTCAAGTTTTTGCTGAGTGAGGCTCACATGGAGCTTATGAGGGCACCTCAGAATCCCCTGCTCTACATTTCATGTGATAGGTTCTAAAAAAAGGGGGGGTTAGGATCTGTTCTGAATTTGGTAATTTGTTTTGTTCCAAAATTTATTAAATATGAATTTTAGGGAATAAAAATAAAACTAAAAAAATTACCAAAATTGTTTTAAAAATTAACAAGTGCTAATACTTGGATGAATCAACAAAATTATTTAAGATGCAATTTAATTAAGAAAATGTTGAAAATTGGTTGAATTAAACTCAAATTGAGATTAGGCACACTAATTCACTAATTTTTATACTAATCACATTTAATTAATTTTTGGACACTACAATTCTCCTCCCCTAAAGGAATTTCATTCTCGAAATTAGAAATCATCAAAAAGTAAATAAATACAGGTACAGTTCTTGCATTGTCAATTCCAATTCCCATGTCGCCTCATCGACACCATGGTGTTGCTATAAGACCTTTACTAATGGCATGTCACGACGTCATAAACTTGTTACCTTCGGATCAATAATCTAAATCGGCACCTTCTCATGGGTCATGTCTTTCTATATCGACACATCATGGAATGAAACAACTTTGTTTCACTTGGGTAGACACTTTTGGAGCATAGGCACGAGGAACACATTGCCAATATGGGAGAGCTCGGAGGAAAGATCAAGTTAGTAAGCAACTACACCAATACCGAGAGTAATTTCAAATGGCCCAATATACCTCGGTGTGAGTTTCCCACTTACACCAAAATGTGTAATCCCTTTGCGTGGAGAAACCTTAGAAGAACAAAATCACCTGCTTCAAATTGTAGAGGTCGACGTCTCTTGTCAACATAGCTCTTCTGTCGGCTTTGGGGAGCTTTCAATCAATCCCAAATCATGGCAACCTTTTTATTATTCTCACAGATTTCATCAAGTCTGGTGATGATTCTATCCTTCAGTTCTAACCGACAAAACAGTGACCAACACGGTCTCCTATAAAGTACCTTGAATGGTGCCAGACCGACTTGCTTGGTAGCTATTATTGTATGCAAATTCAGTTAGTGTAGGTACCTCTTCCAGTTTCCACCGAAGTCTAAAATACAAGCGCATAGCATGTCCTCAAGAACTTGAATAACTTGCTTAGACTGTCCATCGGTCTAAGGATGAAAAGCAGTGTTGAAATTCAACTCTATGCCTAGTGCTTCTTGAAAACTTCTCCAATATTTAGTATTAAACCAAGTATCTCTATCAGAGGTAATGGACAATGGAACTCCATGTAGTCTTACTATATTCTTAGGAGACAACTCTCCAAGGACTCTTCTCGAGCATGTTGATCTGAAGGGTATAAAAGTTTGATTTTGTCAATCTATCAATGATAACCCAAATTGCATCATGCTTCTGCCCCATTCTTAGTAAGCCAATGAGGAAATCTACCATGATGTGCTCCTACTTCTACCTTGGAATGGGAAGTAGTTGAAGTTGTCCAATGGGTTTGTAGTGTTTGGCTTTCACCAGGAGGCAAGTCATACATTTGGCAACGTAATCTACAATATCCTTGCTCATACCTCTCTATCAATACTGTCTTTTCAAATCACAATACATCTTCATGTTTCCTAGATGAATAGCAAAACGAGACTTATGTGCCTCATCCATTACAACCTTTGTCACCTCTTCTATTTCAAGTACTGCCAATCGTTTCCTAAAGTGTGAAGACCCATCTGCATGTATCTTCTATTCATCAAGCTATTCTCCATTCTATATCCACGTCCATACCTCCTGAAGACATTGATCCTGCCATTGGTTTTGTTGTACAATTTGAATAAGAACTACAATAGATTCCATGTTATACACCAAAACTTGATTGCAATCTTCATAACACTGCAACCTATACTTACAAACCATTGCATCTTTTTTCCAATCCTCAAACGCCAAACAAGTAAAAATCCCAGAAGATTTCCTGTTGAGCACATCTACAACTACATTGGCTTTTCCTAGATGATGCTACAGCGTGAAGTCATAGTCTTCCATAAATTCCATCCACTTCCACTGCCTCAAATTCGGATCCTTCTTAGTGAACAAATACTTTAGAATCTTATGATCTAAGAAAATCTAAAATATCGCTCTGTACAAATAACATCTCTAAATTTTCAATGTATGAATTACTGCTTTAAGTTCCAGATCATGAGTAGGATAGTTCTACTCGTGAGGATTCAGTGGTCATTATCCATATGCCACAACCCATTCATTTTACATCAATACGCATCCAAATCTGTGTCTTGACGCATCAATGTAGACTTCATAAGGCATGTTACTACTCGGTATGATCAACACTGGAATGGTGGTCAACCGGGTCTTCAACTCATAGAAAGCATACTCACATTCACATTCCATTCAAATCAGACATCTTTCTTAGTCAATCGTGCCAATGGAGACGTTATCTTCAAGAAGTCTTGCACGAATCTTCTATAGTGTCTACGAGTCCTAGGATGCATATAGATTTCAGCCACATTTCTCGGTCGATCCTAATGCACCACTGTTTTTATTTTGGAAGGATCCATTGAAATAACTTGATCACAGATGACGTGTTCTAGAAACTTGACTTCAGTAAACCAAAACTCACACTTTTCCTTTTTAGCATGTAGTTAATGTTCCTGCAGAGCTTGACATACTATCCTCAAATGTTGTTCATGCCCTTCATAGGTCTTAGAATAAATCAGTGTGTCATTGATTAACACAATCACAAACTGATCTAAGTAGGGCCTAAAAATCTGATTTATCAAATCCATGAAAGCTGAGGGGCGTTTGTTAACCCAAGCAACATCATCAAGAACTCAAAGTGTCCATACCCTGTCCTAAAAGTCATCTTGGGAATATCCTTCTCCTTGACTATATGTTGATGATATTTTGAGTGCAAGTCTATCTTCAAAAAATACTGAGAACCACCTAACTGATAGAATAACTCATTGATTCTGGGTAGTGGTTACTTCTTCTTCACTATAACCTGATTCAGCTGTTGATAGTCAATCCATAACTTGAGAGTACGTCATGTTTCTTGGCAAATAGGACTAGTGCTTCCCGTGGTCATTTAGTGTTTTGGATGTACCCTTTATCTACAAGTTCTTAAAGTTGCCTCCTTAATTCCTTCATTTTTGTTGGTGCCATTCGATATGGTGCTATGGAATCGAAGCGGTCTCAAAGACTAACTTGATACTCGATTTCTCGGTGCTGCGTTAATACAGGTAACTATCGGGGAAGACATCATCGAACTCGTCAACCATTGGTATGACTGTGTTCCTTCCAATTATACTAGATTCTTCTTCTAGGTTTAAAAAAAAAGTATATAACAAGCTAAGTTTCTTCGCCCTTTAAAACATGACTTCAAGAATCATTCATTCATCACTCGACCATCACCACCATGTTAGGTGATCAACGATCCCCTATCGGTCATTAAGGTCATTTTTTAAGGTGACAGTCTACAACAACATTATAC